>APFE030844850.1:0-17389 GCA_000404065.3 Pinus taeda
TTTATTTTTTTTATTTTTAATTTAATTTATTTATTTTTGTAATTTTATTTTGACTGAGTGAAACATTATAAAAGAAATTATAACATCTCTATGATATTGAATCGCATCTTCCTCACAAATATTTTTGAAAAGAAGGAGATCCTCGTTTTCTTAAAATATACATGGTAACAAAAAATAGTACTTACATCAAAACAAACTTATTAACTAAAAAATGCATTACTCAAATACAATATTAAAAAAATATCCCATTTACTTGGGGTGTGTTTTTTTATTGATTATTTAATTTAGCGAAGTCTATATAAATATGTTAGAATGATTACTATTACTAATGAAATTATTTGTTATTCATGAAATGGATTTTTAATGGCCTTTTTTTTTTGTTAATTTTAATCAGAATCTAGTAGACATTTTTAGTTTTTAAATTGTTAAATCAACCTATGCATTCCCAATTTATTTTAGATAACAAAAGATCACAATGTTGATTGAAATTGCATGACATGGTGAAAAATGCTATTTCGTATATAAATTGAAGTGTGCCTTATCTTAAAAGAAAATAAATTCTCTTATAATAAATTTAATTAAAATCATATTTTTTAACTAAATATAAAATTTAAAAAATGAAAAAAAATAAATCCTTACTCGAATACCATATAAAAAATAAAAACTAGATCTCAATCTATTAATAGAAATATTTTAATTTAAATGTATTCAAAATTGGCATTATGCCCCTAGTCTTGTCCAGCAGCACAAGCACGAAAATCTTGCTTAAGATGCACCTCCACAAAATCAGTTATTGAATACTACTTACAAATACCAATATTCAAATAAATCGCATTCATCTAAAACCCAAGATACACAATTAAAAAAATAAATTGGTACCCAATTCATTTTTTTCTAATGAATTGCTTAGGTGGATTGTTTACATTGTCCGTTGTAAAGTTGTCTTTATCTGGTGAATATATATATATATAATGTCCGAGTCTTCCATTTAGGCAAGACAATTTTTTTTAATCCAAGAAAATATATTGTAGCTAATCACAGTGACGTTAACTCCGATCATAAATTTATAACTAACCTTATTTCTCTGTCAAGGCTCAAGCCTAGTCAGAATTACTATTCCCTTTTTCCCTTGAGTTTTTTTATTGGCCTTCCAATGGATGTAACAGTTTTTATTCCCATGATTTGAAAAAATATGACCACTCGAGTAAAGGCTGACACAATGCTTGAGAAAAAATCTGACCACTCGAGTAAAGGCTAACACAATGCTTGAGATGTAACGAGTTTGGCATCACTCACCTTCCTCACCTAAACCTAAATGCATTTTACAATGATGTCTTACAAAATATCCCCGCGTCTCTTGAAACATTTCTCCTTGAAAGCCTTTATTTGTTGTAGCAGAGGAAATATTTCTTCAAACCCATGATTGGTGCTATTGCTGGTGGTGCATTGCCTTTTGGGATTCACTTTCCAAAAAGTTGAAGATGATTCTAGGGTGGTTACTTGTGGTGGTCTCCACAAAACAAACCAATATAATCCCTTTAAATGTAAAAGTGTCCCACTAAATTAATCACCCACAGAAAATAATTTACTCGATTAAACTTTGAGTTTACACCCTCAAAAATGGCATACAATCTATAAACAGACATCCACCAAAAGATTGTTCTACAATTTGGATAAGAAAATAATGTGAAGAAAGAAGGATAAAAGCAATGGTGGATTTAACTTATATTTTCCATGTCTCCTTTCCAAGCATTTGAAAATCTCATTGTCGTGACTCGCGAGTTTAATTTGAAGCATCTTATGGATGTAAAATTATACATATATAAGAATTATCACTTACAATAGGCCCATGAGAAAAACATACACAAAACGAAATTCATTGAAAGGTGGGAGATGAATTTTGCTAGAGACAGGATGGCTTGTCAGAGGCCAAACATGTGGCCATACTGAGGAGAACAAGCACCTATCAAGTCACTGTACTCCCTTTGCTTCCTCTTTCTTGAATGGGTATTAATGGTGTTTGAACTAAGATGTTAACTGTCAAAAATGCGCTTTGAACCATTCCAAACATTTCTTAAAAATGGTCTTTGAAACTTTATAACCATCAAATACATTACAAAGGCCTTATGATAGGAGAAGTGCCCACTAAATTCCATCCCTGAGCTAATACCATGGCCCATTAGTACCAAAATGAATGTCCAAAAGCCATCTCTCATTTCATATTCAAAATATTTATTTAATTTTATAACATCTTTTTTAATTAAATCTAAAAGAAAAAAATAGTATAATTACTTTTGAGATATACCTAAACCCTCTATCTTAATAAAATATATAGTACTTTTGTCGTTGCCACAAACGCCCTCCAAAATCTTGCGTACACTTGAATTTTGGAGCCTACTATGGATCTTGTGATTGGTCATTCCATAGTCACTTCTTGTTCACCTAATGCTTTGAGCTCCATTCTTGGATCAAAAGTCTCGAAGTCACTTTCTCACACATGCTCAGTCTACAACAAGTTCATGAACACATTCTTTGAGGTAAGATTGGACAAGCATAACATTTTCCATCAAGACTATGCATGTGTGATGTCAAATCCATTTTGACAGTGAGAGTGAACTGACAATGATAATTTCTCACATTCTAGTTCCATTCATATTTCCTTTTCGATGAGTTTTGCAAACCGTCACCTTCACGCACCTTTGTTTTCGCGAGTGTCATTTTCATGTTTTCGACTATGACATTCTCCTGCCTTCATTCTAATTAGTTTCATTTTCATGATATGTTTGCTCTAGAATGTGTTATTTTCACTCTCATCCACATATCACAAGTTTCATTCTTACTTTAGCAATCGGTGTCTTTTCGCACGTTAGCTATCGCACTATGTATGTAGGTTTCTTTTGATGGTTTCAAGGGGTTATATTTGTGTGAATATTTTTTTCTAACCATGTAAGAATTAGTCGCATTCATTCTTAAAGTTTCAAGTGCTATTTCACAAGTATCATCATGGTCATCGTAAAGTGTACCTTTAGTGTCACACTTGTCATAAAGTTGTCGCAAAGTTGTCAAATTGAGGGAAATATGTTGTTAACATGTTTCATATGATATATGTTGTTGTGTCATCAAATTTTTGGAAGTGTGTCATCATAGTCAAGTCATACCACTGTTCACATAAGTCTCTTTAGTCCCATTGTTGGGATGGGGTCCCCTGGGTCAGTTTTGGGGTTAAGATAACAAAGCTTTCGCTACATTCTATGTAAACAATGTAATGTCTCCACGATTTATGGATGCAGAGCGCGCAGATGATTAGGAGTCAAAGGGGTTTAAACCCTTGTTTTATGTAAATTTTGAGTCAGTTTTCAGATCCACCCATGCTCTATGGACCATAGCATTATATGAAAAAGAATATAACTAGGTGTGTCTTTGTGAGTCTAAGCCATAGTTGAAATGCAATGGGTACATAAAAGAGAAGTAATAGCGAAGAGAAGTTGGTCAGATCAGAGAAGAAAGGCTTTGCAGATGAGTGTGTAGAGGCCTAGTTAGAGTTAGCAGTTGAGTGTGTGGATCCCTGTAGCTAATTGCGTAGGGTATTTTTGAGTCTGTAATCCTGAATCAAATATTAACAAAGATTTTTCTGAAGAATTCTTGCATATTTGTTTTTATCTTTGTTAATGCTATATGCTATTAATGAATTATGTGTTTTGTGAAATATTGATTGAATGTTGTGTGAACCTCTTGAATAAGTGTTAATAATGTATGCAATGCATGTTTACATATTTCTACAAAGACTCTCATGAATTCTCTGATTTTTACTAATAACTTAGGTAGATCTGTGTAAACTCTAATTTAGGGTTATTCTTTGATGAACGTAAGTGTATAAATTGACTGTTAAAGGTTTGCAAAGGTGGATCGATGACCTTCGTGAAGGTCTAGAGGCTGTTTTAACATAGTGGAAGTAACTTTCCCTGAGGGTGTATTGATCTATACGAAGGAAGATCTGAGGAGCTAAAAGAAATCACACTAGTCTCTGGATGCACATACATGGTTCTTGCATCACCCCATATTGCTTCGGGTGAGATTGCAGCCTGTACTATGCAGGGTGCTGCTTAAAGGGCCAGTGGTGTAGGGTATTGTTAGTTGGTGCAACTAACTCTAAACTTGCATCAGGCCCCCTAAGCCAACATCAACAAATCGCCAATTTTCAGAAATTCCTTAGAAATCTAGCTTAATTCGACTTTCCTCAACTACACACTACGTAGTTCTGACCCCCAAGTTTAATCCTTATCCCTTGAAACTGTAAAATGTCCAATTAATTATTCCCAAGACTACTGCACTGCATAATTCTAGAGCTCAATCTCGACCTTTGTTATCGAGAATACTGTCCACTCCGATGCTACTATTCCCACTCAGACTGGTAGCTATCTTAGAAACAAACAAGTAAAGTCTACTTTCATTTTCCTTTATGAGAATAGACAAGAGGGGAACCAAGGAGACCAACCTTAGTCTTGCATTCAATTTCTTTGTTTGATTCCTCTCTATCTTGATAGAGCTTCACCGCTTCTTCTTCGTCTGCCCAGCTTTAAAGAGTACCTGTGGATTCACAGCAACATACTACTATCGAAGTACAAAGATCTATATTCATAAATAACACAGGACCAGATTTGCGTTAACCATACAAATTCATATATAAGTAAACATAGAAGAATATGGAGGAAAAATTGAATAGCTTTATTAAGATGAAAAGTAGCAAGACGATTACAACCATATGTTCCGACCCAGCATCATCCTCTAGCTAGAAAGCCCTTCTTCACCTCAATTAAAGCTTAGATCACCCAACACTATGAATGTACACTAGAAAACCAACAAAACTTCTCTATAAGATACAAAATTCCATCCTCCAGATCTCTGTGATGAGGGATTGATATATAGATGATTGAAGAGAGGTGAGTCATCTTCTGGTGTCTTGATTAGTGTCTTCTCTCTGATAGTTCCTGCTTCCACTTGGAGAATGGTGATCTCTTACTCATCCCTAGTCGAAAACAGAGAGGCAAGTGTAAGAATGGAAGCTTCTGGAAGATTCCATGATCTTCCACCTCGCATTTTGTCCCTGCCATTTTTCCATTCCCGACCATCGCACCCTATAGAGGAGCCATTGAGTATGCATCACACCTTGTACACTCAGAAGGTGATATGCATCACACCCTCTACACTAGGTTTTCAGTATGGTCCAGTTTTGACCATTTATGAGTAATTTTTAGTGGTGAACTTCTGGGAGATGATGTAATCAGCTGACCTTGTTCCTCTAGGCAGTGAAGCGACACTTTTAGGGACTTAGGAGCCCTCAATTTATGGACATTTATGATTGGGGTTGAAGTGCCCAAAAATGTTTATAACAGTTGCCCCCTAAAGCATGAGGTCGTTAATATTTTTGATGTCGGGTGAAATGCTTTACTATGAGGATCCGAAGTTTTTTCAAGTTGGGAGGCGACCTATAATAAGATACAACATAATACATTATTTTGACAACATTTTTTATGATCTAGCTGAGGTGGGCATTCCCATGCTCAACTTTATAAATTTACTTTCATGTACATAGGACAGGCAATCATCTGTGTGGCAGACTGATGATTTGGAGTCATCATCCTTTGATTTCGATGATCATCTATTAGGCAATGATTTACACTTGATCTCTTTATATTCCTGAATATATCGCAGCGCCGATGGATGAAACTAGATCCGAGGTCTTCAAAACTCGTTCAATCTTCACTCAGAGTACAAGTCAATCCATGTGAAAAAATGTTCTAGAGTCGAACATGGAAAGACATCGCCTGATTACCAATCAATGATGTAAGTTGTTAACAGGCACGAGAGGAATCGCCAATAATGACAATGACCCTGAGGGTACTACACTACAACTCATGTGGTGGGAAAAAGGACTTGGCGTCGAACACCATGTAAAATCTCTTGGTCAAAGGCCATTGATGTAAACCTGTCGCCGAAAGTGAGAAACTTGCCACTGAGGCATGCAAGCTTCAAAGTACTGAAAGGGTTGTTCCTAACTCAACTTCTTGGATCATGAGCTAATGTCGACAAGAAGTGACATGTCGCAGGAGGGCCTTAATGAATCCCACATCAATGACATGGAACAAAGTAAATGATTTTGGAGGTGAAAACAATCTGATGATACAGGGTTCAGGGTGGCGATCATGAAGGAATGGAGTGTGAATGGATTGTAGTGGGTGAGACACAGGCGAATTTTCTGAATGACTTCTCTTGAACATATCGGCGACACTGACGATGGATTAGTAGTGTTAACCCCAAAGATGGATGGTGTGACGGGCCAATGGTGATGACCAGTGAACGGAACAACCTAGCCTGACATGGATGCGGAATGAAAGTGTCATGTTTAAGAGAGACTTGCTACCAATAAAGTTTTTTCAAGTTTTCTTCCCAATTTTCCCCAGTCATTGCTGACCAGTACCTCTTTATTTTTGTCAAGCTTGAGGAGGATAACATATGCTTGTTCTATAATCCCCCCTTCGGGTGAACTTGTCACTATATTTTAGCGAGCCTAGCGACAGTGAAACTTGTTTTCGTCTATTTGGACGTGTCTGTTGCTATTCGGTTTTAACAAGTTTAACGACAAAGATAACTCATGTCCCCTTCAATTTTAGAGAGTCTAAAAGGAATGGAAAAGAGACTCCAACGATTCTTTCTCATCATGTAATCCCTTAAGTCCGAAAAAGTGTAAAATAATACAAAACGGATTAATTTTCAATAGTTTTAACAAGTTGAACAAGACAACCGCTCGATCTTTTTTTGTAATAATCCCTCACGTCCAAAAAGATTAAAATCTAGAGGAGGGATAGCACTTCTGATGACTTTAACGAGCTCAAGAGGCCAATCGCTCAACAATATTTTCATATTTTATGATTCAGTTGAAAAGAGCTTAAAGGAGACTCGTTTTCAAGGAACGAGTAATGGTTTCGGGTCGCAGCTCATTCCAGGTAAGGTTTGGAATTCTCCAATCACGGGAGTGTCACAAGGATGGCTAATAGAATCACTCTTCGCAGATGTTCCTCGAAGGGGTAAAAAATCATATGGGGGTGAATGATCAGCTAAAACAGAGTGGAGTTGATAATGAGAACACGACCAAGGCTCAAAAGTTGGCGATAAGGCATTCTCAATGGTTATTTACCGGTTCATTTTTTAATGAGCTTAAACACTGGGGGAAACATTTGCTCATGACTTATGTTTATTTTTCAACGAGATTGAACTATGCGCTAAAATTACTCGTGGGAGGTTTATCTTTTAACGAGCTTGAACCCCTGCGGTAACACTGCTCACGAGTCATACGATAAGGATGTCTCACTCAAGATGCCATTTTGAAGAGGCTTGCACCTTTTGAAGCTTCGCCTCGAATCCTTTCTTTATGCAATCTAGGAAATGACTAGCCTTACGGGTTTAAAGGGTTAGAGGTCCTACAAATTTAAAAAATAAATAGTTGCTCTTCACTTGCATGCGGAAAGGTTTGCATGGCCTCAGGTATAGTGAAAAATTTCCAGGTTACCATGAAAGTTCCCCGCCGGAATGCTCTCATAGCGATGTCTACCAAAATAGACAAAGGGGAGTGGTGCAACCGCATGCCACTCAGCATAACCTTAACGAAGGTATCTTATTCCAGCCTAATCCCATTTTCCTTTGAGGATGGGTGTGTCGGACTAGTCATATATCCCCTGCGGAAACCTCCTCTATACCCAAGGTTTTCCTGCTGAAACAGACTAGGGTGCATGCCCCCTGGGATTCAGTCACATCCTCTTGAATCACTCGCGCTCATCACTTGGACAGACTGGAGATCGATGAGACATTCCTTGCATGAAAAGACCATTTAGGGATGGAATTTAACTATTTGCGATGTGTGAACCAGGGAATGACATTATATCTACGAGCTTGACCATTCTGCCTTCGTGCAGAAAACACATTACTCTAAAGAGTGAGGAGACGATCGCTCCCATGCAATAAATATAGTCATGTCGAAGGAGTAGATTATAATCCAAGGGTCCTTGAGCTACCATCACATTCATGTGAATGGTTTTCCTTCTCAAAGTAATGGAAATATTTGGAAGGATCCCTAAAGATCGACAGGTTCCTTTATCGAAGCTTGTCAGATTTCTCATTTCAGGAAAAAGCGATGGCGAACCAAGTGATTTCCAAGAAGTTGAGGAAAGGATATTCACAGAAGCCCCTTCATTGATGGTGGTACCAGCCATAACCATTCTGTAAGCTTGTACAATGATTCTGAGTGGTACACTAGCTGGTAAACAGGGTCTGCCTAGTAGATTCTAGTTGAAGGAAATGACTAGGTTTCTTGGTGGTGGGACCGAATAGACGGCCGGATATGACTCTAATGAACTTCCTTCCTGCGATAAAGGAAAGAATTTGAACGGTTTCGTTATCTTTCTCTTCAGTGATGGTATCATTCGAAGATGAACACTCTTAAGGAAAGACCGAGTCAACTACCATCTCGACCTTTTGACTTTCGTCTGGTATGGATTCAAAGGGCTCATTTTCAATGATAGACGCTTCGACCGAGCACAATGATGGGCCAGCCGTATTTTCAACCAGTGGAGGACTTGGCAAGAGTTTTTATATCTAGGAGGAAGCCGTAGTGGTGAAGTAGGACGGTCGTCCAAAACTCTTTTAGCTTCGTCAAGGAAGGGACAACAGTGGACAACATGATTGCCTTCACACAATTTACAAGGAAATTTTGGATTCCTTTTCTTTCTAGGTGCTTCACTTTCACTGGTTGATGGTGTGCATTCAACATGATTGTCATAGGTTGACGCGACCGGATTGTGCAAATGAGGAGACCAGTCTGAGGGATGTAGGGACAATCTCGATTATAGTGGTCTCCATTGCAAATGACACAAGGAGATTTAGGTTTCGACGGTCTAGTGTGAGGATTTTCGCTAGATGAAGCTTGGTTGCCCCCTTTCGATTTTGGTTCTTTTTTATTCTTTTCTTTTTTCTCTTTCTGCTTCTTCTTCTTCTCAATCACTTGATTTTTAGCTTTACCAGCTTTATCAAGTGGAGAGGAAGGAGGATGGGGAGAATCAAACGAAGTAGAAGGTTGGGAGGAAACTCTAGTGTTATCTAGTTGTTGACTTGACTGTTCAGGAATTACGGGATTCTAAACAACAGAGGTAGAGAAGAGGCAGACATGCAAACCAATTGTCAACCCTGGAAGTGAAAAAGTGGCAATATGGGTTGCACCAACATCTCCCCAAGAGGAGAAGGGACTAGGATTTCCTCCAAGGGGAAATCCTTGGTTGGTAGACTCCATTTTCTCAACCTAAAGACCAACGAGGGAATTTGTGATGTTATTCCATTTAAAATAAATTTTAGATTTTTTGACACAACTTGATTTTTCAATTTTAATGAGTTGAGAAAAAACAAAAGATGACTCTAGTCGCCTTCGATTTCTATTGAGCCTGAAGTGACAAGTGCTCAGAGGACCTTTTCCTTGAAGGATTCTGAAAAGGAGCAAAATGGACTTCTCTTGTGATCTAGGCAGAGGGGATTACCAAACGAATCACAAAACTGCAGAATACTTTTTACGGTACGGCAGTCAATCTTCCCGAATGCTCTGCTCAGTGCATTGCGATTGATAGGGTGGCAGACACAGCTTCCTAAGGATAAAGGATGCAACCTATTGTGGTCTCCCAAAATATACTCGACAGTACGTAGGAGCACAAGTCCGTACTAGCACTTGCCGTCATAGAGTGGAGGAATCACCCAACCAACAATGAAAACAACAGTTACTAGGTTTTACGACGCCGGGATATGTCTCTATCCTAGACCTCTAGATGTTGTGCATTAGGTTCCAAAGCATTGTTAGATTCATTAAACTTATTTTAAGTTGATATTTCTTAAAAATTTGCCTTTCAGGTTCACCGCGTGATGTGTATAAAATTCCTAAAATTTAGTCTAAGATGATAAACAAACGTTTAATCTTCTTTTGGCAATGAAAATCCTAGCTACTAAGGAAAGAGAGTTAAGAATCTTTCAGCAAAGAGCACAAAGCACACGCTAAATGCACTGTTCTAAATCAAACCAAGCAGTCAAAATGCAAATGCACATGCATGTATTTTTTTTTAGCATTCTTAATGTATGAATGATGATAAGAAAGATAAGTGCAAATCTGAATTATTTTCAAAGCAACAATACTCAACAAATTTCTTTTCAAAATGAAGTCAAGGTAAGAAAGACACTTTGCGATTTCAAAATGGAAATTGCTTTTCGACACTTTAAAAACTATTAGTTCAAATCATATGAAATAGTAACTGTAAATATACTATCAAGAACAATGGGATTGTCTTCTAAAACTAAAAATGACAGCTACGACACTTTCAAATCAAGAAACGACAGTTCGACTATGCTACTTTTTTTTTGCAAAAGAGAACTGAAAATGGCGCATAATACATAAAATCACTTACAGTTCTTTGAATTATGGAGGCAGAATAATGTAAGATAAGGGGGTTTTCATACAGATACAATGACCACAAACAGCAAAACTCCTGAATAGGATTGAAAATAGTAAGGAAAAAACCAAAGTCTGA
Organism: Pinus taeda; assembly: GCA_000404065.3. Classification (NCBI taxonomy): domain Eukaryota; kingdom Viridiplantae; phylum Streptophyta; class Pinopsida; order Pinales; family Pinaceae; genus Pinus; species Pinus taeda. The sequence goes on from APFE030844850.1 coordinate 10,617, forward strand.
AGGTAATGTTAACCTTCCCTAAAAACCACACCTGTCATATTGTGAATTCAGTAGGCAACACACCTACTGCACTCGGGAAGTGCGATGCATACAGACTGCCTTGAAGGCAGGGTGCAATGGTACCAGTGCGAGGCTTTAAACAAGTTTTTAGTCATAATTTGCAATTCAGTTAAGGGATTTAGGCTGAGTAAGTGATGTTCAGTATATGTAAATCACAGTGGTAGATCTAAGGAGGTTACTAGGGCCACTACTTACGGAAATTAGACTGTTTGTAGATCGATTTTTTAATTCATAAAAAAAACCCAGAGATGGACTGAAGCAGCATTGATATACTTTGCATTTGTATAAGAAATGCAGTTCGAAGGCTAGATGGCTTGGCTTCAAGCTCTGTCTGTAAGTTTATAAAAGAAACAAAGATAGGCCAACAAACAATCTAGTCTCTCCCCAGTGGAGTCGCCATTTTGTTACTGGGAATAGTGTCCACTCAGATGCTACTATTCCCACTAAGACTGGTAGCTATCTTAGAAACAAACAAGTAAAGTCTACTTTCATTTCCCTGTATGAAAATAGACAAGATGGGAACCAAGGAGACCAACCTTAGTCTTGCATTTGATTTCCTTGTTTGATTCCTCTCTTTCCTGATAGAGCTTTGCCACTTCTTCTTCGTCTGCCCAGCTTCAAAGAGCACCTGTGGATTCATAGAAACATACTACTATCGAAGAACAAAGATCTATATTCATAAATAACACAGGACCATATGTGTGTTAACTATACAAATGCATATATAAGTAAACATACAAGAATATCGAGGAAAACTTGAATAGCTTTATTAAGATGAAAAGTAGCAAGAGGATTACAACCATATGTTCTGACCCAGCATCATCCTCCGGCTAGAAAGCCCTTCCTCACCTCAAGTAAAGCTTAGATCACCCAACACTATGAATGTACACCAGAGAACCAACAACACTTCTCTATAAGATACAAAATTCCAACCTCCAGATCTCTGTGATGAGGGATCCATATATAGATGATTGAAGGGAGGTGAGTGGTCTTCTTGGTTCTTGATTAGTGTGTTCTCTCTAATAGTTCCTACTTCCACTTGGAGGATGGTGATCTCTTACTCATCCCTGGTCGAAAACACAGAGGCAAGTGTCAGAGGGGAAGCTTCTAGAAGATTCCATGATCTTCCAACTTGCATTTTGTTCCTGCCATTTGTCCATTCCCGACCATCACACCCTACAGAGGAGCCATTTAGTATGCATCGCACATTGTACACTGGGAAGGTGATATGCATTGCATCTTCTGCACTGGGTTTTCAGTATCGTCCATTTTTTACCATTTATGAGCAGGTTTTAGTGGAGAACTTTTGGGAGATGATGTAATCAGCTGAACTTGTTCCTTTAGGAAGTGAAGCGACACTTTTAGGGAGTTAGGAGCCCTTAGTTTATGGACATTTATGATTGGGGTTGAAGTGCCCAAAAATGTCTATAACAACCTTGCCTCCCAGGATTGCGCAATTCATCTTCCCAGCCTAGCCTCGAGCGCAACCCTTGAGCTCCTGAGATTCATAATTTTTAAATGGCCCAACCTCCCCTACCTTCCAGAACTACGTAGTTCTCCCTAGGAGTGAAAAAACACACCGCTAAGCTCACTGAGTCTAGAAACTATGTAGTTTGTCTCCCCAATCCTACCTCAAATCTGCACTATGTAGTCTCAAGGCTCAATATTCACACCTCATGGCCCAAGATGAACGATTTCTCAATTACTGAGCCTCTTTCCCATTCTATCACCCTATTTAGGCTAGTTCATTGGATCAATATGCACCATCTTAGATGAGGGGTTTAGTGTATTGATGTTATCTTGTCATGAGTGGTTTGTAGATGTAAGTACTCTCTCATGCTATGTAAAGATGAGGAATAAGGAGATGGAGAAGGAGGACATACTAGAAGACACATATGGAGCTGAAGAGATAATATTATCATCAGGTGAGAAGATGAAGGAACACCGAACTTTAACATAAGATCAAGATCAATATCACAAGGAAGACTCCTCATCTTAAAGTCATAAGGAGGAGGAATATTAAGAACATTTGTCATCTTTTCAAGAAGACACCAAGACAGAAGCAAGAACAAGAACAACTTCTCACTGTCACATCATCATGCGATCCATGTCATCAGTGTCATGTACTGTCCTACTAGAAGTCATCATATGCGACATCATTATTGTGGATCATGTAATTACCTATTTGAAATGTATTGTATAGTGGAATTCTAAAGGACACATTTAGAATATGAAGAATCATGTAAGGTCAAAAAGTCATAGGAAGTCAAAAAGTCATGAGGGTAGTCAAAGAGTCAAAAAGAAGGTGAAGCATCACCTCTTGGTTATATGTACACCCTCATTGTATAAGAAAAGGACTTTTCACCTTAGCCCCTCATGCAAGGCATTAGAGAGACAAACTAGACCTTTTGAGGTGCAAGAAGTGTCTCTAACACTCCACTATTGGATCTAGTGATGTTCATTGTATGCATGTGTCCTAGAACTTTTACTTAATAATAGAGTCCTTAATGGTCGAAACATTCTTCATGCATCAATTATGAATATTTGTAAGACTATTTGATGGATGTTTGTATTTCATGTTTTCTTTTATCTCTGCTAAAGTAGTTGAACTATTTCGGTTATTTTAGTACTCATATTAGTGGGAATGTGTTGTAAGGGTTTTTATTTTTGTCCAGTCCTAATGAACTATTCCAAAGGATGTTAGATGGATCCCTCTTGTTTGCATGTGTCTCTTCTTGGGTGGTAATATTACCTCTCTCATAGAGGATCGCTTTACTCTTTCCCTCCATAGTAGAATAACCATGACAAACCTACAAATAAACACTTACCAGTAACACCTTCTTTCTTTCTTAATGCACCATGCATTCCTCTCTTGCTTCCAGTTAGAGCCAAGGAAAATCTGTAAAAATACATGGCAACTAGGCTGATACTCCAGATGGGGCTCCTACTCCAAACGATGTGAGTTCTAATTGGGACTTGACATTAGGGAGACACCTTGGTTGAGAGATTTCCAACACCATCAACAATTATATATCAGATTAAATTATATAATATTAAAATAGTAGCTATAAATTAATATCCATTTTACCATATAAGGTAAAATAATGATTTTGTAACAATATTTTAATTTCATTGGTAAGCACATTAAAAGCTTGATACTTACAATACAAAAAAATTAACCATCGATATTCACCCCAACTTTACCCTAGATATTATTAACTTGGAAATAGATTGTGTTGCAATACCATGACTCATTGATAGAACACGTCCAAAACCTATGTCTCTTTTCACAACCAAAATATTTTATAATTTTTTTATTACTATTATATTTCTAGGTCGGGAGACACTCTCTAGCCCAATATGGAAGACATTTTGTAATGTCCAATTATGTTATGTTATGTTAACATTTTCCTTCAGTCGGATAACATAAAAATAAAAATAAAAAATAAAATTGTTTATTATAATTATAATTAAATCAATTTGAGTCATTGGAATTACAAAAAAAAAAATACTAATTATATTTATTAATTAATAATAATTAAATCAGCCCAAATTCATCTTAATTATGGATATATCAAGTGGTGAGAGGGATCAATTCCGTTTGTTGTAAAAAAATCCTCAAGTTTTGCACTCAAGGAAGAAAATTCCACCACAAGAGCTTTGATCGCTCTCGACACTTCATACATCTGAAGTTAATGTTGGTCTAGGATGCTATTATACTTAAATTCCATAATTCCCTTACCAATTGTGTTTATATCGAAGCTATGTTCTATTTCTATTCTATAATTGATAAGAAAAAAATAAAACATATTATTGACCTTCGCAATCGGTTTTTCCCATATCATGTTTCCCAAGTTACATCTCATATTCATTTTGTGGATGGTATGGTATTTATTTTATCCTCTTTATTTTGTGTTCTAACTTAAAATATAAAATCTTAATGTCATGTAACAGATTTCATAAAAAAGAGTTTTAAAACTTGTAAGAGGTATTATGATTAATTAATCTAGTGGAAAAACCATTGTTAATTTATATATCCTATTATTATACAATAAATTCATTTTTGGCATTTTCTGGGAAAGGAAGATTCATGAAATGGGATAATGAAAAATTATATCATACATGGTGATGGAAAATGAGTAAAATATAAATTAGAGCGATGATTCGTAGGAGATATTTTGAAATATAAAAGAACAATTTTTTCACATATCTTGGAACATGGTTATCATTATGGCTAGGTGGAAGAGGAATTTGGATGTCTAGATGATTTTGAATCTCTATCTTAGAATCTGGATTACATTTGAAATTTGGAGACAATGAAGAGCCAAAAAAGGATGTATACAAATAGAGGGAAATTATCAACATAACTTCTAATAGGAATAAAATCACAAAGCAATATAATGAAAATGAATGAAAAAATACAATATAGAATTAAACAATACAAATGAGACAACAATATATGTGGTTCACCCAATTTGGGCTACATACAAGGAGAAATACTGAACCCTTCCTTTTATACCATCCAAGAAAATGAAGGAATTACACCCAAGAACACATTTGTTGTGACCTCATCTTCCATCTCTCATTGTCTCCTCTTTCACAATTAAAATTCTATATGAATAATAAATAGTCACAATATAATTCCATCATAAAAAGAGGTTGGCCTTCAAGGTAATTTTTTTATTTTATAATATAACATATACCATTAGATATGTGACTTAATAAAAAGTAGTCCATGTGGAATATGATATTGAAAATATTTTACAAGCTATTTTTCTAAAAAATTATCTTAAGGGTGTTGGCATTATGATTCTGGTTTGGTACTATGGCACAGGTGTTATACTTGATGGCAACTCACTCTACTGGCAGATCTCAGTTCAGGCACTCAGAAAGAAGAAAAAGACATATACGCAGGTTAATCTAGACAAAGATTCGTATACACGCGGGTTATACGCTACAAAAGCACGTATATGTTGGGGACTTACTCTTGGTCCATGGTAGTTAGTCCTTGGGATTTGAACCTATGGTTTTGGACCATGGCATCTCGTCAGATGTGTTGATCCCTAGTTTTGGGTTCATGGTTGTTAACACCCAGGTTGTTCCCTATGACTCCCAAGGGAATACAGACGGGGTAACCACTAACCAAGCTTTAGATTATATGTCCTAGCCTACCTATAATCAGAGAGGGCTCTCTCTTTAAGTTTTGGCTCTCTTTGTGAAGATTTTAGGCTAGTTATAAGTTTTAGTTTGGTTTGAGACTTTGATTGTGAAAGGTTGTTGTGAGAAGGGCATGAAATGTGTGAAAGATGCTAGTCCATTGGGTACATGGAGATGCTAGTCCATTGGGTACATGGAGTCAGAAATATGAGACAGTCCTGGTGCCTGTGATGGAGAAAGTTTTACTACAAGGCTAGATGGCTATTCTTAATATAACTTCTAATTAGTGAGCGAAACAATGGGAAATGGAATTACAGACAGTGTGATAACAATTTGAATAAAAATTTCTACTTAGTAGCATACATGAATTACTAAATAGTAAATGTGAAACATTCAGGGTTTATTGGAGAAGTTAAGAATTCCAATTAAACAGTTGAAGTCATAGAAAACATTTATAGAGAAGATAGATTGAGATCAGGGTGTCTCCATGGACAAATCCTGAGCTATTCTTCTTCTTTCTTCCTAGATTTAGAACAACATATGAGAGTTGTGAGCTTAAACAAATAACAAAACATTAACAGAGATAGAGAAACACTTATTATATTAAGACATAGCACTAGAATCCTGTAGCATTCAATGGTTCCAACACAGCATGCATCAGTAAGACCCAACTCATGTAAACTCCAAAGCTTTATTTACATCATCCTTTCTAAAAATTACAGCCGAGTTCTCCTTTCTTCACAAGAAAAACAACAACAAAACAACAACCCTTTCCAAGCTTATGCGAGGGGGAATATATACAATCGGTTTTACAAAATATCTGAATCGCTTAGTCATTTGATAGATTGAATACGCTAACCAACTTTACAAAATAGCAGATAAGGAAGTTATTACTACCCTAAATGTAAGAGAAATAGTCTTTAATTCTGTCAGAACTCTTCTTGATCTTTGGAGGACACTGAGTCGGTTGAGCGTTCTGCATTAATGCTGAATGATGTATCTTTATACTCTGTCATGCTGTAGCTTTCTCAGCCCTGTTACCTGTAGCTGTGAGTGTTGCTTTTAGTGGCTGAATCTTCCTACTGAGTTGGCTCATTCCATTTTTCCCAGTCATAGTGTATGCATCATATTTTCTGAATATGATGACTTATATTTTTCGATGACAAAACTTTGATGAAAACCTCTGCTTATAGTAACAATTGTATCATTGTGGTCCACCATTCCTGTGTAGGCAATTGATGCCTCAAAATTGCATCTAAGGTTTCATCTGCCTCTGTGTATTTGTAGAAGTTTGGAGGCACTTCAAACAAATGTCTGATCTCATTCATAATAAAAAATAAGTTCTCTATTCTGTCATAGAGACTTTGCCCAGATGCTGGCCCTGTTACCTGTGAAGTGCTTGATCCTTGACTGATCTGATTGGTGGCAAATGTGTTCACCCTTTTTTCATAAATCTCATGTGATAGCAGTCTCCCTGCACTGTTCAGAAAGCTAGGAAGACCTCTGCCCTGTAATGCTGCAAACTTGTCCATGAATTTGTTGACCTCTGTTTGCAT
>APFE030844862.1:0-23470 GCA_000404065.3 Pinus taeda
AAAAGAAGCTTCTGGTGGGTCCCTTATGACCCTGAAGGCTTTATCAGTGCTAGGAGAGTCAAGTATAGGCTGCTAGACTATAAACATTGTCCATATCCACAAATAGAACACTTTGCAACCCAAGATGAATGGGTACCTAAATCAATAGTAGATGAATTTACTCAGGAAGAGAAAATGGAGCAGACTGTGAAAGATTTAGAGAAAAATCTTGACTTGGATTCTTGTCAATAGGTCCTGTTCAAGCAACCAGTCCAAGTAGGAGAAGACACATCCACTGCTTCAGTTGCACAGACTACCTAGCAAGCATCTACAACATCCACTATAGCAAAAGGCAAAGAAATAATGGATGAACAACAAGAGACAGAGGCAGGGCAGCCCAGCACCTCAAAGGATCAAACTCAAGGGCAAGCCCCTTTACAGCAAACTGGACCACCCCAAATCCTAGTTTTGCAAACACCTCTCAATGAAGAGAGAGGAAAAAAGCGAGATAGAGAGGAGGTCACACCTCCAATAGGGTCAACACAGCAACCAGAAGCCAAGAGGCCAAGGGTTGACCCTGAAACAGAGGAAGAAGACATCAGTGAGGAAAGGGCAGAAAGCCACAGCAGAGAAAAACAATCCAGCCAGCAGACTGCCACTAGTTCATTTCAGCTGGAACATGCCATGCAGCAAGGCACATAGGTATCCTCCTCAAGGCAACAGGGAAAGAAACTAGCTGGGATCAAAGGAGGTTTCATGGAGATCAAGGCACAAAGTGAATTGTTGAGGGTGCAACTCTATGATCAATTCTTGAAGGCAACTCCCTCCAAAAAACAAAGGTTAATGGCTGCCTATGATATCAAGGAGGAAAAAAAGATTTTTACTCATTTAAAGCCTAAAGTTCCACATCCCAGAACCTCTACAGATTACTTAAGAACAAACTTGGAGGTATTTACTAAAGACATACACCCCATGGATCATATAGAGCTGCACAAACAGACTGGGGAAATGGTGTATGCCACACTTGCAGACAGGGCCATGCTGGCCCATCAGTTAAAAGAATCACTGAAAAATACTAATACACAGTTGGATTTGGAAAGGATGTCTTCCCAGGCCAAGGACAACAGAATAAATACATTGGAAGACATTATCATTTATCTAGGACATGATCCAAAATATCTAAAGGGTGTTAGGGCCCTTATGAAAAAGAAAGAGGATGATATTGTTGCACTCAGGAAGCAGACAAAATTGCCTCCAACCATTCACCCTGACATTGCAGAGCTAGCACAAGAAAAACAACTTGATGACACCATGGACTTACTCATGAAGATGAATCAAAGGATACTAGAGATGGAAGGAGAATTGGAAAAAGCATGGCAAGGAAGACAGGGAGAATCAGCCTCCCAGCCCCCTCAAACTTCTACAACTCTTGGCCCTGCCCCTCCTTCACAAGCAGTAGTAGCCCCTCCTGCCATTCCAACACCAACCACAGCTACATCAACAACAGGAGCAACAACAGAAGCAACAACAGCAACAGAATCTAGCATGAGTATGGAGGACTTGATGAAAGCTGTCAAAGAGCTTGAAACTCAAGTGACAGAAATAAATGAAGCCAAGGATAGACTGGCCAAGCTAGAGGCCAGCTATGACAAGTCCAAGATGACAGTGGCAAAAAAAAGAGAAATAAAGGCCTTGGAGGCCAAAGTAAAAACTTTGGAAAAGGAATTGCTCCTAGGCAAGACCTTAGCAGAAATAAAGAAGATAATTTGGGCCAAAATTGGCCAATCAATACATGACCAATGGAGGTCAATCCAGGCAATACATGAGCAGGTTGAACTAATAGGCATGGCTCATGTTGAAATACAAAGAGCCAGAACAACACTAGCAATCATGCCTGAGCAAGCCAATAAAATGATACATTTCCTCAATAACCACACTAGGGAGGAATTGGCAGCTCTAGAGATAAACAAAAGAACATACACCATCCTGACAGCTAAGAAAGTGCCGACTTTGAGGAACTTCACTCAAACTATGGAAAGAAAATGTCAAGAAATGAAGGTAGAAATTGATGAATTCAGGGAAAAAATGACAGTGTTACAGGATAAAGGACTGCCAAGCCTAGTGACTGGCACAGGACAACTGCTGTCATATAATCAGTCTATCACAAGGATCAACAATTATGTTGAAATCAAATAATAGCATCCAACAGCTCCACAGAAGAAGCAGGGCCTCCCTCTGGGCAGTCTCTGTATGACAAATTAGAAAATCTATTTTTTATTGAGCATGAGATAAATCATCTGTTTGAATTGCCTCCAAACTTCTATAGATATATAGAAGCAGATGAAACACTAGTAAAAATAAGGAGGCATCAACTACCTCCAGCTGATTGGTGGAAGGCAATGCTGGAAATTCTGCCCAGGTGATGCCACTATATTATTCCTTTTTTGTGAAAAAACAGATCTTAGTCACAATACAGGTCAATAGACAGATCAGCACGCAGGTATCACAAGAAGCATCCGTACAGTGACTCACCAAAGCACCCAGACAGCAGGCTCAATTAACGCAAAATTAAAGGCACAAATACAGCCAACTTTCCTGAGCCATAAAGTCAAAAGTTATCTGACAGAAAGATAGCTGCCATCTCAACATTAAATGTTGTAGTTATTTCCTTCATTTACTTTTTGTAAGAGAGTTGGTGGTGCAATTTATTGCACAATAACTCACTATTGAGATATTTTGTATCCCATTTTTTTATATATATCCCCTCAAAGAAACGTATTGAGGGTCGGTTGTAGTGAAACTATTTCAGAAGAGCTCTTTTGTATACTTGAGACATTTTGTTAATACAAATTGCTGGTGGAGTTCCTGAGTTCTATACTGTCTGAAGGTGGAAATGAATGGCCCTATTGTGTTGCAGAATTACTGTGTCATTTGATGGAACAATAAGTAATTCTGAACTGTGTTCTTGTTTTTCTGTGTATGCCAAAATTCATATATTTTCATAATCATAGTAAATAGAGAAAAAGAATAGCTTAGGATTTGTTTGAACACACCCTATGCTCAATCTCTATTTCTAAATTTGTTTTCTTCTGGATTAGCCATGGATATGAATTCTTAATTGCTCATGTTTAAACTAATTCAATCATTGTGAATATTGTTTAAGAATTCTTAATTGCTCTTAAACAATACTTTCATTTCTCCTTTGTTAGCATAGTGAAAGATTCTTAATTTCCTTTCACTCACTAATTCCAAAACTTCATTTCATAATCTAAGAAATTGTTCCACAGATGCCTATCTGGCTCTGCAGCAACACTCTGCCTTCAAAAACCTACTTCAGCAGCACACTACCTAGACTCCATTGCCCAATGGACCAAACTGTTCTGTAATCTATACCTCAACTCTGTTTGAATTCACCAACCCACCAAACTCAAACAAAATAGCACACCATAGCTAGCCTAAAAATTATCCACCAACAAAGCTAAATTATAAAGAGAGAGCCCTCTCTAGTTACAGGTAGGCTAGGACCTATGACTAAAAGATTGGTCATTGGTTACCTTGGCCGTATTCCCTTTAGGAAGCAGGGAACAACTTGAGAGTTAACACAACAATTCCAATAATAAAATCAATCACATTACTAAAACAATCAAAATAAGAAGATTTATTGCATTGAGAGATGCTCGACAACCCAGTATATGAGAGAGATGCCAAGTAACATTACATTAAAAATAAATAAAAAATACATGTAGTCTAATTAATAAAAAATAAAGAATAATATTGAATATGTTAGCTCAATTAAATTTTTTAACAATAAGCACACACATATACAATAATATTATCAATCACAAAAGGAAATTAAGTGTGGACAAAATTCAAGAAATAAAAAAGAGTGTAAGGTTCGTTTAGCCAAGGAGTATCTCGACTAAAAACTTCAATTAAGGTATTTTTGTTCTTCACAAATTCTTAAACTATATAATCTATAACCTATAGTAAAATAAGATTATTTCTTTGTAAATTCTGCCTCACTTCACAATGGGACAACAAACTCACTTGGCTATAAAACCTCTCAGCACTAGATTCCTCATTCTCCTTTACTTTGATCCCTCTTACGGAATCATAGAGAAAATATTAGATTAGATTTATTTTGTAATGTAAATTTTTTTATAAGACAATGCACAAAAACTTGAAACGTAAAGTCAACTCTTATTACCATAAAAATCTTTGCATGAAATTGGAATACTCACAAAGCTAAAATGCCAATTCTTATTACATGCAAAATGTTGGTGAAATAATTAATTTGATGTGAGGTAAATTTTATCAAAGTAAAAGTTAATTGATATTTCATATATATACATTAAGTAAATTGATATCATACTTAAAGACATTTTTACCTGAGTTAAATTTTCTCAAAGTAAAATAAATAAATATTTGTGATATATAAACCAACATGGATCTATATTATCTCTCGATCTACCAAGCACCCAAATGAATCAAATAACTTAAAATACAAAAGACACAAAACTAAATAAAATATTAAAAGATTTTATTCTTTTGTTGAATTGAGGCTTTTGTGATCCATATTAAGTTTATGAGAGATTTTTCGGCGTAAATCACATGATATTTCATTTGATGATGCATTTCGAAACAACCAGTGTGGTTCATTGTCAGGACAAGTTGAATGAACAAATATCGCTTTGAATATTAAATAGATAGAGTAGAACATCCAATGGCTATATTTCATGATGGAGGAGTCTCTGCATCTTTTAAGAAACACTAGATTTGACTTCAATTTCGAAACCTACAAGAGTGCCCGTTCAAATTGGTGAACCTTAGTTGCAATGGCTTTTCCGTGCAGTGATTCAATTGTTGAATTGAGGCTTCTGTGATCCATATTAAGTTTATGAGAGATTTTTCGGCGTAAATCACATGATATTTCATTTGTTGACGCGTTTCGAACCAACCCGTGTGGTTCATCACCAGGACAAGTTGAATGAACAGATCTCGCTTTGCATATTAAATAGATAGAGCATAACATCCAACGATTATATTTCATGACGGAGGAGTCTCTGCATCTTTTAAGAAACACCACATTTGACTTCAACTTCGAAACCTAAAAGCGTGCCCATTCAAATTGGTGAACCTTAGTTGCAATGGATTTTCTGTGCAAGGATTCAATTGTTGAATTGAGGCTTTTGTGACCCATATTAAGTTTATGAGAGATTTTTCAGTGTAAATCACATAATATTTCATTTGTCGACGCATTTCGAACCAACCAGTGTGGTTCATCGTCAGGACAAGTTGAATGAACAGATCTCGCTTTGCATATTAAGTAGATAGAGTAGAACATCAAACAACTATATTTCATGACAGAGGAGTCTCTGCATCTTTTAAGAAACGCCAGATCTGACTTCAACTTCGAAACCTGCAAGCGTGCCCATTCAAATTGGTGAACCTTAGTTGCAATGGCTCTTCCGTGCAAGGATTTAATTGTTGAATTGAGGCTTTTATGATCCATATTAAGTCTATGAGATATTTTTCGGCATAAATCACATGATATTTCATTTGTCGACGCGTTTCGAACCAACCAGTGTGGTTCATCGTCAAGACAAGTTGAATGAACAGATCTCACTTTGCATATTAAATATATAGAGCAGAACATTCAACGACTATATTTCATGATGGAGGAGTCTCTGCATCTTTTAAGAAACACCAGATCTGACTACAACTTTGAAACCTGCAAGCATGCCCTGTGCCCATTCAAATTGGTAAACCTTAGTTGCAATGGCTTTTGGTGAACCTTGTTGATCTGATTCTTATCAACCTTAATAAGTCAAGAGATGAAATAAATGTATATTAATATATAACACTGTCCACTATGTAATAACCTATATAATTATTCATATTATAAATAAATATTAATCAATGTCCACTGGGTTAAAAATGGTTAGATACTTTTTATCTTGAAGTTGCACATTTTTGTAAAAGTCGATTATAGATTTAATCACTTATAAAAATTAATTGAATCACATACAATAATGTAAATTCCTCATCAACCATTAATTTAACAAATAAACCTAATAATGAGAATTAACAATGTCTCATTAGTTGTAAAATTTCCTTTCAACAAAGTTAGGTATTTCAATGATATGCACACATCAAACCCGTGGAATTATGAGAATAAATCTGGAAGGACATGAAGTATTTGGAATTTTTAGTATAATTAATCAAATATATGATAAAATTAAATTATAAAGTAAATTGAAAAGACTTAAAAAAAATATTAGTTATGTATTATTTTAGATATAAAATTGATTTTATTTATAAAAAAATTAAGAAAAATAATAATATAATAAATATATTTAATTTAAAAAAACAATAGATTAATTTGGACTAATATTAAATCTCTATCAAAAAAATGATTTGAAATAAAGAAACAGTTTTGTATTAAAAGTTAATAAGTTAAAAAATTGTGTATAAAATTAGTTAAATTAATTAATTATTTAGTGAAAATTTAAATCAATTTGAATTTGGAATAAATACATAAGTTAAATTAAAATTAATTAGATAATAATTATTTATATGAAATAAAAATAAAAATGCCAAGAAAATATAAAAAATTATTATAAATAAAATTATGAATAAAAAAATAAATGAATACATTTTTTTTTTTTATATTGAATAATTACAATGTACATAAGGCATATAAATAAGACATATAAATGTTAAATGTAAACATAAATAATAAATTTTATATAACTAAATAAATTGTAAAAATTTCAATAACTAGTAAATGGTAATTTTGTATGAATGAGGCACATGTTTATAGAATTGTATATTACTAAAAAAAGAGAGTTAGAGATGTGATATTTTTCTTTTCTTTCTTTTCATACATTTTATAGTTTGTTTGATACATTTTACAGTTTGTTCGATGTTGTATTGATAATAAGATTTTTTAATGATATTATTCAGCGCAGTGCTCTGTTTTATCTTGATTTTGAGATAAACAATTTCAATTTTACATTAATTTATGAGATTGGAATTCATGATCAAATTATTATTTTATTTGATAATGACTTTTGTTATGCACTTTTAATTATTATTCTAGATTATGTTATTTATTTGTTTAGATTATGTTGATGATTTTGTTATTAGTGGTTGATAGAGTGGATAATAAAAACTTGTCATGAAAAATTTATGATGATTAATTAATATGAACAATTGCTATATATGATTGTCTTAGTGTGGCAAGAGAACATGATGGTGCATGGGTGCATAATTGGGAAATGATTATGGTTTGGTTATTGAGTATTGTTAATGTCGAAGTTGAATTATTATAATGAATTGTGTTTAGAACACTCATGACATGTTAGTGGATGCAGACACAAGTTATGTTCTTTCCAAACAACTCACACATGAGTGATGGAGTAGATTGAATTTTCCTTGTAGGGGCGGGATAATGCCCTTGATCCCACTCACTAGCAATCTAGCCGTGACTTAGGTTGGAAGGTGTTAGGAACTTTCACCTTGAAATTGTATGATGTCATGAGGGTTGAACCATTGATTCGGTCACTCATGAAGTTTTATTGAGGGACTTGCATTAAAGTGGACACCTTAATACTTAGTCACCATTAGTTTCACAAAAAAGGGTGAACTTGGAGTTAAAATTTGCCTCCATTTTCGTACCTATCTTACCCTTAATTGGTCACAAATATTTGAAAGGAAAAATGTTGTGACATCCTTAGAATTGAATCAAAAGTTATTGAAGGGAAAAAATAACTTGTTGCCCTTGGTAAAAGGATCAATTATTCATAGATATTTGAAGGGAAAATGTTGTGTCACCCTTGGAAATATGTGAGAAGTTATTGAAGGGAACAACTAACTTGATACCCTTGGTATTAGGAAACAAAAAGATAAATGAAATTTCAAGTTAATGGTTGGAAGAACCAAAGTTACAACTAAATGTAAATGTAAGTTTGGAGGAAAATATTATTTAAAATTTGGGAAAACATAGAAAAGGAGGATTTTGAGATAAACCTAAATCAAATTTTAAATAAATCAATGATGTAATTTTAACTTCTTTAAGTATTATATCCATCTTGAAAACTGTGGTGAGAATATTTTAAATTTAGAAATAATGAAAACAAAATGTTTATTTGATTATAATATTGAAGGGAGGTGATGTGCATGAAATAAAAGAAACAAATTAAAATAAAAAATAAAAATAAAGAAACACCTTCCACTAAAGAAGTAGAAGGAAATAGTTTTTTCAGATTATGTAGAAAATGATTTTTTTTTTAAAGTTTGGTAGGACTACATCTTCATCATGTCCAACTTCTCACCCCGATCGGGGGGATAGCACAAGATTTGAACCCAATACTTCTGGTTCGGTGAGACTTCATTTCCATGGCCATTTCCAATTGAGCTACCCAAAGAGGACGGATCTATTATTTTATTGGAAGAATGAACTAACAAGAAAAATTCAGTTTAGGAATCAGATTCTCAAAACCTAATTTTCCCTCTAATAAGAAAACCTCAGAAGTGTAATTTGAAGACTTAGTTTAGAGATCCTTTGAAGTACCGAAAATGGTTCAAAACATAGAATTCAAGGGTGTCAAAAGTAGTGATGTTGGGATATTAGCTTGAGAAGGTTTGATCTAAGACAAGTTAGTGGGGAAAGATGATTCAAGGATCCTTAAGATTATCTGACTTCAGATTTGGGGGAGCTATCAAAAGTTATATATTATTTGGTGTTGATGATAGATAGAAATGAAGGAAGTCAAGAAGATGCATTCTACATTAACAAGAATAGGATCTTCAAAACTCTAAAAGCAAGGCTAAACTTACACAATGAAAAACAATTGGAAAATGAAAATTTAAATGATTATTTTCTTCTTAAGAAAGGTACTTTCATGAAATTTCTTTCTTCATTAGAAGGGAAGAGGTTTAGGTCCAAGGCTAATGGATTCAAATTATCCCATATGGAAGAAAATGCATAAGAGGGGATTTTTGTATCACTAAATCTCAAAGTAGGATGAGGGGCACAAGGAAAAATGAATATGTATGTTTAGGCCTCTATTTCTTACTCCCATCCTTATTTTAGGGCTCTCAGAGTGGAGCACCCTGGACCAAGAATTATATAATGAATATTATATCCCTAAACCTGTGGGGATTGGGGGGGGAGGGACCTTAATAAAAATTCCCTTATACGACTTATCTTTATCCATAATCCATATGTTGTGTTTCTACAAGAGACAATGTGTGAACCTCAATTGCACAATCCTGCTTCTCAGGCCTCTATAACCTCAAATTGCACAATTGCAAGCCCCAATCCCTCACTCCTGTCCTCTAGAGTTATGCACTGTGTAATCCCTGAGCCTTCCTCATCATCTAGTACTATGTTTTAGGCTAGTCAATGATTCTCATGAAGAAATTTAGACTAGGAGATTTTGAAATGATGTCATCTTATCATAAGTTGATTTTAATTGTAGGTACTAAATCTTGACATGATAGGATGATTCTCAAAGAGGAGGAGAAGGAGACCATGCTAGAAGAAACTTGTGAAGATGTAAAGACAAGATGGTCATTAAGAAAGAATATGAAGGGACACAAGATTATGATAGAATATTAAAGTTCAAGATCACATAAGGAATCCATATCAATCAACCTCTTGGAGGATGAAAGTGAAACACATGCAAGATCCATCATGAAGAAGTTAAAGATGTAGCAGTAAGAAGAGAATTTTACCTTGGACATATCATCATGAAGATCCAAGTCATATTTTTCCAAGTCATGGCTTGTACAAGTGTCATATGTGTCACTGAGTCTTGCCACATGATGTGGAGTGTAATTATGTATTTCAAAAAATGATAAAAATGTAAATGTGTAGAATGTCCAAGAGTCACGTGGAATATGAAAAGTCACATGTAAACTCAAGAGTCACTAGGAGAAGTACAAGAGCCTTGTAGAAGTTCAAGAGTCACTTGGAAGTCCAATAGTTATGAGGGAAGTTCAAGAGTCATGAGGATATGAAAGGTCATTCCTCTTGTTATAAATACACCTTCATAAGTCAATCAAGGGTATTTTGGAGTCATAGACCTTGGAGAGCTAGCCTTGGCTTCTATATCTTGGCATGGGAGAGAAGATCATTATTCTGAGAATCAAGGAATGACTTAATGTTCCACTATTGGAGCTATTGTCTCACCATTGTAACTATGTACTTGGATCTTTCACTTAATAGGTAGAAGCTCATTAAACCAACACATTTTCATGCATCTATCGTGAATATTATAAGACCATTCTTTAGATGTTTGCAGTATATGTTTTGTTCATATGTACTAAGGAAATTGAACTACTTCATTGGATTTGGTACTTATCTTGTTGAATGTGTGTTGTATGTGATTTAATGATCATTGTATATACATGAACTATTTCACTAGATAATTAATGAATATTTCCTTGCTCTCGTGTGCCTCTCTTAGGATAGTACTATTAGTTTCCTTCTAGAGACTCACTCTTAATTCCCTTTTGTGAAAGTCTCCTTTTACACATTGCAATTGGTGTTTCAAAGTGTCAACTTTCTTTCTGATTGTATATATGTGAGCCATTTCACAAGATAATTAATGAATATTTCCTTTCTCTCATGTGCCTCTCTTAGGATAGTACTATTACTTTCCTTCTATAGACACACTCTTAATTCCCTTTTGTGAAAGTCTTCTTTTACACATTGAAATTGGTGTTTCAAAGTGTCAACTTTCTTTCTAATTGTATATATGTGAACTATTTCACTACGTAATCCTGGAATCGAGCTAACTGACTGTCACCTAGAACAATGGAGAAGTTTCTCAGCAAGCCATCTCAATTTTCACTACTTGCAAGTGAAACAACTAACCCTCCAGCTGATCAACCAGAGAGTTTGATCGGGAATTGACCTCGAGACTCAATCCCCTAGAAAATTGCTCAAAAGTTGTAGACCTTGCCTACTCTGCTGATTGAGGAAATTGCACTGACATGCCAAACATAAACCTTGTGTCTGTCCTTGCTTCCCTAAAAAAATTACACATTTTTTACAACTAGCCACCTAGCTAACCGACTTGATGCTCAACTAAAAAAATACGTTGGGTAGTCAACCAATAGCCCAACATCCCGCTTAGCTCAAAAACTATGATGGGATGTCCAGCAACCCAACATCTCGCTCAGCTCAAAAACTACGATGGGATGTTCAACAGCCCAACATCCTGCTCAACTCAAAAGCTGCAATGGGGTGCCCAGTAGGCTAACCTCCCAATAATTGCGTAGTTTTCACTAGTAGCACTCCTATGGATCGTTGCTAGCTCCCTTGAAAAAATCTGCATTTTTCCTGGCAAGCCTCTTGCAGCCCGCTACCATCTCCCTTGAGGAATTGTGCAATTTTTGCTACCAAGCCCCTTTGCTGCCTACACTGCTTTCTCAAAAAAATTGCGTAGATCTGCACACCAGTCGAGCCAAATCCTGCAGATAGCCACTGCTGATATGGATTATCCATCTCAGTCTCCTAGTTACTTCTATGCAATTTTCACCAATAGTGCCCAGAGCCTACATCCTAGCTTGAAATATTCCTTGTGTAGTTTCGTAACCTTGTCGTCTCTCCCTATTACCTGCAGACAAAAGTGAATGGCAATGCATCATGGTAGACTAGGAGGTTTATGGATTTGATGTTTTCTTGTCATGAGTGATTGCAGATACAAGTACATGGATAAGAAATGACACAATGATGGACGAGATGAACAAGGAGAGCATATACAAGGAGATTTGCTCATGAATAGATGAACAAACGATGCATGCAAGGAGATTTTCTCGCGAATTTGTGATGCATGCAAGGAGATTTTTTCATGAACGAACGATGCATGCGAGGAGATTTTTTCATGAAAAGATGAATATGTGAGGAGAGTTTGTCACAAATGAACGAACATATGAATCATGCCAAAGTAGAAGCAAAGGAGTGACATGCGCATGCAACATCAAGCAAACACCAAGACCATTGAAGACTCCACACACCTTGCCATGCAGAGGTGAATTTATATTATACCAAGAGGACATACATCACTCAGCATCACTGTAGCTCGACATGGACACCACCAGTAGCATGACCATACCATCACTGTCGTGTCATGAGTCATGTCGACCACATCACTACTATGGGTCATACTGCTTTAAATCAATGTAATGTAATGTGGAAGTCCAAGAGACCCACATGTAATCTAAAGAGTCATGTAATATGAAAAGTCATGAAAGTCAAACAATCATGAGGGGAGTCAAACAGTCACAAGGGTGATTTTTACCCTTGGCTACAAATACCCCTCATTTGTACATGCAAAGGAATTTTCACCTTGGCTCCTCCCACATAGCAGTGACAGTCTGTAATATTTTCTTTGAGGAGTGAGTGGCTCCAATGCCCCTCTTACAAGGTTAGTGATGTATAGTGTACTGATGTGTCTTGGAACTTTAACTCAATTCAGAAGCATAATAACAGACTAGCACATTTTCACACATGTATTGTATTTTTTTTTAAGACTAATCTTGGAACACTTGTATGCATGTTGCTTTAACCTGTGTTAAAACAATTGAACTATTTTGATTGCTCTAATACATATGTTTATGAAAATGTGTTGTATAAGTTGTTAACGCTGTCTTGCCCGCATGGGATGACTCACCAAAAATCAGACATAACCTTTCCCATGAATTTGTTATAACGACCGTCACACTCACATGGACTACTCCATTGAGTGTTGTACATGCTATCCCTTTGTGTGTGTTTTGACTGTCACATTAGTGTGGACTACTTCGCTGGAAGCTACGCACGTCCTGTTGTGTTGTGTGTCTTTAATAGAGTTGGGACCCTTCTCTTTCAGTTGGAGACTCACTTCCACCGTCTCTCTGCGGTGAAAGAACCTTGACACAAGTAACACTAGCACTCACCAGGCATGCGAACCTCGCTGTTCGAAGATGAAGCAAACCACTCTCATGTGCTGAAAAGAAAGAGTTAAGGTATATCTTTTAAGATAATGGCAACTGGGCCATCGTACTAGATGGGACTCCTAAACCAAATGGTGTGAAGTCTAGCTGGGACTTCATATTGGGGAGATCCCCTCAATTTTGGCGGGTCCAACACTGTCAACATTTTAGCGCTAGAAGGAGGGCCAAATGACAAGTTGAGTCCTCACAATCCATGTTGAATCTTCGTACATCTATCATGTAGTTTTTTGTAGTTCACCCTCCAAAATTTCTGTCCAATGAACATATCTTTCACATTGAGGGGGAGTTCTAGGATGACTTGTCACAAATCACATATGATGGTGAAGGCAGAGTGGCCTAGCTTGAGCACTTAGATGAATTCCATATGCTCATGGAGAATGTGGAAGGTTTTAATAAAACAAAGGCATGTTCACTGCTCACACACACACTTTGCGACCACCTATTGCAATGGTGTAACATACTACCTCATAATGCCGTGCAATCATTCAGGCAGTTCAATGATCTAATTGAATCTATCTTTCACCATTTTGATACTGAAGCACTTGATAAAAATTTGTTAAAAAAATGAAAGGCCCCACATGAATCACCTATTGATTTTTCACAGCGCTTCCATCTATTCATGTTTGAAGCTCTGAAAAGTCAGATGAAATTCCAATATCTCGTGAACAGATTTGAATATTTCCTTACCAAATCACTCTGTCCCAAGATGAGGTTGAAGTTCAAACTCAGCTTGACATACTTCGGTGATGGAGCTGTGCAATCACAAGCGGACACAGTGATTGTCACAAGTGATTGTCCGTCTTCCCCTCATAAAAAAACTCCACCACCACAGAGGGATGTGGGAGGACATGCACTACACGTATATTCAACTGTCACATCCTCCCACCCTCATTACTCTCAATGTATGCATATATTTGGTTAGGAAGCCCATGGGTTGTCATACAAACTTGTTATCTCAACCTCTGTCTCTGTGTTCTACTGATCCTCTAGATTACACTGTCTTGTGTTCTTCCATTCCAGACTCTACACCTGTTGTGAACTAGGATCAAACCATCGATGGAGTTGATGTTGCACAACCAACCTATGCTATCATTCACCAAGAGTATGACCGAGCATCTAAGCATGAACCTGCGGTGAAGGATGAACCCCTTTCATTTTCTCCTCCTCCACTTTTTCCTGACATTTTTGGTGATTTTTTTAATCTTTGATTGTCCTTGTGTTAATCTATCCATAGATGCATCTACTTCCGATTATTCACAGAACACACCTGATGTCAATCCATCATTTGATAGAAGAGAGGATAAATTGTTCATTAAAAATCCACTTGATTTTTCATCTGATTTTTCCATAAACGCAGAGGGTGAACATTCTTGCTTCTCATCTACCACTCTGTGTGATTCATCAAATCATGAGGATGCCAACAAACATTTTGAATTTTCTGATCATGTTATCGTGATCTCTGTACTTCTTCATTTGATCACAATGTTGATTCACTCACTGTTAATTTGTCTAAGCCACTGGTCTCTGATGATTTATTTATTGACGAAGTGGAAACCCTACAAGCTATCAAGGCACTTCAGCTTGAGATGATGCTTATGTTAGGTCCTTGCTATCCTGAGGTTAGTTCCACTTCTGATTAGAAAATTTACAAAACACCCGAGGGTCCTCATCACTCATATGTATTCGTTGAAGATCAATCCAACACATAGATTTTTCTTCCTCCACTGTAATCACATGATCCCATTGCCTGCGCATTGGAGGAATCATTCGCAACAAGCACACTTGCAAGGCATAAGTTGTCTCTTTTTCTCATGTTTTTTTATCTTCCATAGTCAAGAGAGTGCATATGTTTATCATCTATACACCATGTGTCAAAATTCCATGGAAAGTCCACAGAGGGTTTGTCTTGCACTTTCGCTCTTTTCTTTTCTGTGGACGCATTTAAACTCATAGTGTGTTTGTCTTCATTTTTATATCTTTTATGTTTGATGGTTCACTTGAATATGTTTCTCATGAACCATGCCTTCACCAACATGGTCTAGCCAATGCATTGGTGTGTTTGTATTCATTGTTATATCTTTTAAGTTTGCTGGTTCACTTGACCGTGTTTCTCATGAACCATGTCTTCACCAACATGGTCCAACTAATGCATCAGTGGATGCGTTGGAAATATCACTTCACATAAGTAGGCGTATGCACTGTTAATGTAGGAGTAGGGGTAATGTTTGTTTTCCCATTTGTCCTTGTTTTCTAGTTTTCATCTTTGTTTGCTTGTTGACTTGATTTGGTTTGTTTGCTTTCTCGCTTTGCTTGCTTGTTGTCTTGTTTGCTTTGCTAACTATTTTTGTTTCGTTTTGTTTTTTTTCTTATTATCATTCTATTTATAGTTTTGTAAATAAGTACTGCCCTCTACCGAGTTTTGTCTTTTGAATGAGTATGTGGCTGAGATCTAAAGAGTCTTGTGACACTACAACACTTGGCCAGTCTCGTGTCTGTCTTCTCTGTGCTTGGTTATAACCTTCAGTCAATGAAATCTCGAGAGAAAATATGAGATATTTGCAAGGGAAGCTTGGGTCCATCCATGAACCTATCTCCACACTGGGAAACCCCATGCCTATACTCAGCGTTCTGCTCTGTGTGTTCAAGCTCATCCAACTAGTAGAAACAAAGAAAGGGAAAATCTAAATGAGCAAACCTATGTCAGAGGTCTTAGATGCTTCTCTGCAGGAACAACCTCTTCTTCTCTCAATAAGTCGGGATCCCTCTTCCACCCCAAAAATAAATAAGTGCCTATGCACAATCCTCTTCAAAAAAATAAAAAGGAGAAAGAAGAGAAAGGCTTCTTGCGCAGAGAGGTGAAACATGCAACTCCATCGGGTTATTGAAAAGGCTCGCTGGAAGTGGAGAAATGCATGTGTTCCTGTGTGACTCTGACAGGGTACTGTCTAGGCCTGCTTGCAGCAGAGTAACACTAGAGATGAAAACTTATACTCTGATTTTTTTTAACTCATGAGCCAAACTACCCTTACCAATCTCGAAACACTGTGATCGAGCTGGAACTTTTTGTTGTGTTTAACTAAGTTGGTGAAAGGTGAACCATGTCTGTCCATGGGGTAAGTCGGGAAGCTGAAGCAACCCGCACAATGATTCAATACTCCCTAAAAGAGCAAGGCCATGTTCTATTAATGAACCAAAACAGAGAAGATGGAATTCAACTAGTGTGTCGCCAAGTGTTGTAGCGGCTACAACACCCTCCAAAATTTTGGCTTGCTTCTGATTTTGGAGCCTCCCTTGGGTTTTTAATTGATGTTCGTAAGCACTCTATCTCACCCTGTGGGATTGTGTTGAGTCTTTGCACCCTACTTGCTTGATCATTCAACGGACAAATTTTTGCATGTTGGTCACAATGTCATGCTTGCAACCATGTTCTAGTCATGCACAAGGTCCTCGCTTTGTGTGTACATGTTGTATTCACTATGTAAACATCCGTTGCACTCACACACGGAGTTGTATGCACTGTCGCACAAGCGTCTTCGCAGTCATTCAATGATCTATCACAAACGTTGCACTTGTTGCTCACACCGTCAGTTAGTCACACTGAATATGTATTGTCTTGATGGTTTGAGGCATCTTGTCATCGAGTCATGTTGAGTGTGTGTTCACAAGGTCACGTATGCATGAGTTCACCCACTCACACACTTAGTGTTTTTGCTGAAGTTTTGATGACCAAATCATCCTCAAGCAATCAGACCCTCGCTGAGCTGCATTGAACAATTTCAGCACTCAGTGAACATGTACTACTGTCCAAAATTGTACAAATCTTGAGGCTATCACCTAGAACAATGTAGAAGTTTCTCAGGAATCCATCTTAATCTTTATTGCTTGCAAGCGAAACAACCAATCCTATAGCTAGTCAACCAAAGAGTTTGACTGGGTAGTGACCCTGGGACTCACTCCCCCAAAAAATTTCTCAAAAGTTGCAGACCTCACCCTCTCCATTGACTAAAGAAATTGTGCTGACATGCCAGACAGATACCCTGTGTTCGTCCCTACTTCTGTCAAAAAATTGTGTAGTTTTTCCAGCCAGCCACCCAGTCAGCTGACTTGCTTCTCACCTGAAAACCTATGATGGGCAATCAACCAGCAACCTAACATCTCGCTCAGCTCAAAAACTGCATTGGGGTGTCAAGCAGGCCAACTTGCTAGGAATTACATAGTTTTCACTAGGAACACTCCTATAGCCATCTGTTAGCTCCCCTGAAAAATGCAGATTTTTTCCTGGAAAGCCTCTTGCAGCCCACTACTAGCTCCACAGAGGAATTGCATGGTTTTTGCTACCAAGCCCCCTACTTCCTGCACTGCTTCCTCCAAAAAATTGTGCAGATCTTGCCACCACCCAAACCAAATCCTGCAGATAGTTGTTGCTTATCCGGATTTTCCATCTTAGTCTCTTAGTGACTTCTGCACAACTTTCATTGGCAGTGCCTGAAGCCCACATCCTAGCTTGAAATCTGCCTTGCGTAGTTTCATAGCCTTTTCCTCTCTCTTGGTCACATGCATCTGAAAGCGAATGACAATGCATCATGGTAGACTAGGAGGTTTATGGATTTGATGTCATCCCATCATAAGTGATTGCAAATACAGGTACATGGATAAGACATGATGAGATGACAAACGGGATGGACTAGGAGAGCACATGCAAGGAGATTTGTTCGCAACAAATGAATGAATGATGCATGTGAGGATATTTTCTTGTGAACAAAAAATGCATGCGAGGAGATTTTTTCGCAAATGGATGAACAGGCGAGGAGATGTTTTTGCAAACAGACGAACATGTGAAGCATGCCAAAACACAAGTAAAGGAGTGACATGCACATGAAACATCAAGCGAACACTAAAACCATTGAAGATTCTGCACACCTTGCCATGTGGAGGTGAAGCTATGTTACACGAAGAGGACATCCATCACTCAGTAGCACTGCAACTTGACATGGACACCACCAACAACATGAACATACCAGCACTGTCATGTCGAGTCGTGCCATGAGTCACGTCAGCCACATCACTACCGTGGGCCATATTGTTGTAAATCAATGTAATGTAACATGGAAGTCCAAAAGACCCACATGTAATATGAAGAGTCATGTAATATGAAATTCATGAAAGTCAAACACTCATGAGGGTAGTCGAATAGTCAAAAGGGTCAGTTTTACCCTTAGTTATAAATACCCCTCATTTGTACATGCAAAGGACTTTTCACCTTGGCTCCTCCCACATAGCCTTGAAAGTCTGTAATCTTTTCTTTAAGAAGCAAGTAGTGGATCCAACACCCCTCTTACGGGGTTAGTGTTGTATGGTGTACCGATGTGTCTTGGAAATTTCACTTAATTTAGAAGTCTGATAACAGGCCAACATGTTTTCGTACATGTATTATAATTGTTTGTAGGAATAATCTTGGAACACTTGTAATGCATGTTTCCTTAACATGTGTTAAAATAATTGAACTATTTCGGTTTCTCTAATACATATGTTTATGAAAATGTGTTGTATAAGTTGTTAACGCTATCTTGCCTACGTGGGCTACCTCACTGGACATTAGATAAAACCTTTCCTCATGAACGTGTTATAACGACCATCACACTCGCGTGAACTACTCCATTGATTGTTGTACATGCTATCCCTTCTTATGTGTTGTGACTACCACATCAGTATGGAATACTCCGTTAGAATATGCACACGTCGTGTTTTGTTGTGTGTCTCTGACAGAGTTGGGACTCTTCCCTTTTGACTGGAGACTCACTTCCACCCTCTCTCTCTATGGTGAAAGAACCTTGACACAAGTAACACTTACACTCACCAGGCACGCGAACCTCATTGTTCGAAGATGAAGCAAACCACTCTCACGTGTTGACAAGTAAGAGCTAAGGCATATCTTTAAGATAATGACAACTGTGTGATTGTACCAGATGGGAATCCTACACCAAACAGTGTGAGCTCTAGTTGGGACTTCACATCAGGGAGATCTCCTGAATGTTGGCAGGTCCATCACCATCAATAGAATGGTTCAGTAATTGCAAGGATTCATAGGTGAAGGTTGATCCTATAGTTTTTCAAGGTCACATCAATATGCATAATTCAATTCTTGAATTTGATTTGATTGAAAGCAAGATTTCCTCAAGGGATATCCTTTAATCTCTAATGTCTGTGTCTCATGATTCCTTGTTTCATTATTTGCTTGATCAACATACTTCGAACTCTCTGGATTTTCAACATGTTGTACCAAGAAATAATAAAGTACAATGAAATTACATTTCACATATATAGGAGAAAGGTGTTGAAGACACATGCAATCTTTCTTCTCTCTCTCAGGATGAAAATCATGCATTTATGGCTAATCACTGATTTTGTAATCTTGATAACCTTCCAAATGGTTCTAAGCCCTTCATTCGAGTTGAGACTTTGGAAAACCATCACCATGAAATCCTTGTTTTCATTAACACATGTGGTGATGAATATCCAAGTACACCGACTGATATATTTTCCTCTTTTGAAGGCTTAGATTTGTGAGATATCAGTTCATAATAATCTTCTCATAGCTTGCAATCTTTATTTATTTGATGGGATACTCTTTCAATTCAGAGTGATTTTGAAATTTATTTGATTCATGTATATTTAGATATCAAATTTAAGGAAATAAGTTGTTAGGATTTTAGATCTTCAATATACCCTGTTGAAGTAAATCAAGGTCAATCTAACAATCATAGTGATATGGCTTTATTTGTTCATTATTAAAATGAAGATCATGATAATTCAATTAATCTTCATCTTGATTCAGTTGCTACTCACATCTCTCCTCTTGAGTCTTTCCATATTTTCACCTTAGACACACTATTCATTGTACTTGAACATGTTGACGAGTCCGTTAGACCAACAAATTATCTTAATTCTTTGGATCCTTTTCCTGTTGGTTTTAATTGCAATCAGGTACATGATGGTGTAGTGTCATTATTAAAATATGAAAACACTGAATCCATTGATTGTGATTGGCTTAATTAAAAATATTTCATAACCTAGGAGGAAGATGCTACAACTCTAAATATTGAAGGGATCCCTTTGACTAATGTATCTGATTACTTTATCCATTAAGAGTCTGATATGTTTAATCTTAAGTTTGATCAAACCAATGGAATTAATAGTGTTTTCATTGATACATCTGATCATAATGGTGCACATCTATCTATGGATTTTTCTAAGCCACTCAAATTTGATGATCCACCATTAGAAATTTCAGAGACCTGTCAGGAAGTTGAGGCACTTCAACCCCTGCTGATGGTTATGTTAGGTTCTCACAATCCCATTGAGATCTCCAAACTAATTTGGGTCCATATTTTCTTGCATAATTCTTTCCTTAACATTCATCCACTAGAGGTGAGCTCATTCTTGAAGGTCTTTCAACATTTTCAAGTTAATTCTATAAACCCTCAAGATAGAGTTTTGATCAGATGGAAGATTCTTGTTTGGTTAATTCTTCATCATGTGAGTCCCTTGCATCACATTCAGGGTTGGGGAGCATATATTATACACATACACACAATTTCAAATCCTGATATTCTGATTATCAAGGCACATGTCATATTTAGTTAGAAGATTCCTCCCTATCAAACTCTCCCAAGATGGATCACCTTCTTATTCCTTTTGTGTATGTCATGAGGTTAATAATATTTTTTGCAAAATATCTCTTCTTGAGTGATAGAAAATTCTTAAGTCATTCAACTAACCAAAACCCTTGTGTTGATATAGATATTGGGTCTGATTTGAAATATGCTTTTGAATTTTTGATAATCTCGTACCTTAATATGTTTCACAAATTTATAATGTTAGAAATTGACTTCAATACCTTAATATTTCATATTATTGGTATGATTTCTAATTAGATACAAAGGTAACCAACAAAGAATCAATAACCTTATATGTTAATAAACGAATATGATTTTAACACTGGTTTTGATAATTGTATTTCAATGTATTGCCTTCCCACCGACATGATTGATGATAATTATTTTACATCGGCTGATCTTATTAAGTCTATTGATTTATATGATTTATCACTTCATTGTTAAGATGCTTGTAAGATAGTTGAGGCACTTCACCGTGAGCTTATGTTTATTTTAACAACCCTGAGTTAAAAGTTCATGTAATCAAGTTAATAAAGGAAAATTAAGACCAAAGTCATGAGACATGTATTCCAATATGAATGTTGAGCAAAACGTCCTAATGGGTGTTCATTTGGTTTATTATGGCTAAGGAAATTGGCAAAGGGAAAGAGACATTAATTGACATTTTATTTATGAAAATAAAGGAAAATAGGAGAAAAGGGAGATGAAAGGTCACAAGCTTGCACGAGAAAAAAAATTGAAGGAAAAATGGAGGAAATGAAGAAAACATAGGCCTCAATGATAAAAAGGGTTATGAGGATCAATTCAGAATTTGTTTTGGTTTAGATATTTTTAGTTGTATATTTTTGTCAGTTCAATTTTGGAGCTCTCTCTATTCTCTCACACTCTTATACACTTAGAGTATTCTTGGAGCACTCTAGCATTGAGGAAAGAAAGCAAAGGAAGGAAAAGGAAGGACAAGGGAAAAAATGGACAAGCAAGGAAAAGTTGGATCAAGCAGCTTCAATAGGAATACTTGCAGGTAACATGTTACATGTGTCATTTCCTAGTTGGTTTGTGAATGCATGATACATGCATGTGTGTATTTAATTCTCTTGCTGTCATTTTCATGGGTTTTTCCAGGTGTGATAGTGGTTTCAACTGTTAGTGTCAGCCTTTGTAGCCTTCCTCCAGTGATCAAATACACTCTTACAAAGTGATTTTAAGGTGTCAAGGTCAATTTTGTCATTTCAAAGAGTCTTCAAGCAAAATTTGGTCACTAGGCATTAGGTCTAGGGTTTGCTTTCACTCTTTTCAAAGTTGCCCAAATGTCAGTCTATGTCACTATTCAACTGAGTCTATCATCATTCAGAGGGTTTTCATCATCATGTCAACTTCCAATGGGTCATTTTACACCTTGTTCATGCTTTAGTTGCGTCTAGGTGAGTTCATTTCCCTCTCCTAGGGTTTTGAAGGCAACTTCTCTTGAATGGCCAAGTCATTAGCAAAACTTGTATCCAGATGTTCATACACCTTCCCTATCCTTCATGTACCTTATTAAACACTTCCTATCACTGAGATTCCCCAAATTCCTCATTTTTCCACAAACCCTAGTTCCTTGCTACAACTTGGAAATTTTCTAGGTTAGGTCTATGTTTTTCCCTTTTGGACCCCTTCCCCTCACTAAATATCTGAGATTATACTTTCCCCTAATTTCTAACATCCCTCCCTACTTCCAAAAATTTCCCCAAGAATTTAGAAGCCCCTTATCCCCTTCATTTCGCTTCATTTCGACAGAATCCCTTGTTTCACACATCGGGATAAGTTTTACTCAAATGATGTTTATGAGAAATAAAAGATTAATTTGGAAAAACTGAGAGAGGTTTTTGTCCACAACAGGCCAAGGAAGAAAAACCTCCTTCACCTTTTACGCAAGTATAATGGTTTTCGATAAATGTCAAAAATACAATCACATCAGGAGAATTGATGCACCTCTGAAGTGACCTTGGGAAAATCAATTTTTCTCCTAGCTTGGTTGGCCAAATAACTTTCTTGATAAGTCAGAGGATAACGAGACAAATATATATTTCCAATGAGCTATCATGAGCTCAATTTGAAATTGAGTAAGGCATTCAAAAGTTGACTGCAACAGCACTCTTCCTTGAGGCAGCCTCATTTGGCACATTTTGACCAGTCTTGAGAGATTTGATTTTTGAAAAAAACAATAAACTCCAAATTGAAAAATTCTAGTTGTAGTGGAAAGTAGACTTAGTTACCTTTCCAACGAGCTATCCTGCACCTAATTTTGACACCTGTAAGGCCTCCAAATGCCTCCTACAAAATGCGCTACACATTGGGTCTATGCGCTACGCACTGGGCCTCACTAGCCAGTGTAAAAAAAGAAAGGCGCTACGCATACAGGTGTGCGCTATGCATTGGGTTCAGGCGCTACACACTCAGTCACAACCCCAATTTTCTTTTTGTTAATGCGACCCGATCTTGCCAAATCGACTCCAAAGCTTGCAAGTAGGTTTTTCATGGCTGCTCAGTCAATTTTAAAATGTTTGAAGTGCGTTTCATAGATGGGAATTTGATGTATGGGGTCTTGGAAAATGAAACCCTAGGTTCATGACAAAATAATTCCTTAAGGAATTTTTTTTAAATATATGTGGGTGGTTTAGTGAAGATTTCTCATCCTCTATTGATGAAAACCAGCTCCATGCTCATTTGTAAACCCTAGTCAACATTTCAAAGGGCACACATTATATTTTGTTCATTTGTCAAGCAGTGACCGTTTTGTGCCAATTCATTGAAAACAGAGCATTATC
>APFE030844863.1:0-22949 GCA_000404065.3 Pinus taeda
AATGAAAAATATTATACTAATCCTCTACCCTCATTACTATTAAAAATATTTTTGTTCATATTTCATAGAATTAAATGAAAATTTTAATCAAATTAAAATTGGGGATAAGAGAGCCAGCCAAACCCCAAAGGCGTCAAGGAAATTTTACCATATGACCTCGTGATAAGAAGTAATTAGTAACAAAATGTCAACTCATTAAGCTATCCCTTAAAATTTATTGAAAATATTTTATATATATAAAAATGTGAGATTTATATAATACCACTTGAATCTATTTAAGTATAGTTAAATAGATTCTATAGTATTGTGGGGATCAATTATTTTCAATGAAAAAATAATTTAAGCTTTAAGAAATCTGATTCCCTAAAATAAATCTTTTTTCTACCAATTTGCATAACTGAGTTATACCACAATTATTTGAAGAAAAAAAAAACTCGCTCTTAGGAAATTTATTCGACGAGGCTCCGCGACTGCACTTAAAGATTAAGACATTATCTAGCGAATCTCACCATATGCACTAAAAGGTTAAGACATTGGACAATGCTACCGACGAGTTCAACGCTAAATACCCCACGACTTGATTCGACAGACAAGTGACAGCCGTGGCGATGCGTCTCGAAAATAAGGCCTCTTGGCGCAACCCGTATTGGTGACCCGGACGTCTGGATAACTCAGTGTAGTAAACTGGCCCACCAACCAACTTAGGCAGCACTAATCCTTGTCCACTATCGTATTGATTTCTTTTGCTGGGGCTCTGCAGGAGGTCACATGGCATGGCACCCAGGGGATCACAGAAGAATGTTCGGTCGCATGCAGGGAGATCCATCATGTGATGCGAGGAATATGCCTCCCATGTGTTTTTATTGCAACCTTGTTTTATGATGGATAGTCTTTCATTCTAATGAAATTAGCTGATAAATATATATATCTCAAGGTCTCTCTGAACGGAGTGAGAGAATATATTTCTCTGGCTTTTGGGTTGATGAGCATCATCAGCTGGGCTGTTGCTGAGATTCCACAGATTTTTACTAATTTCATGTCTGAATCTACAGAGAGGGAGTTTCCCTTTTATTTCTTATGATATGGGTTGTGGGGGGTAAGCAGGTTCTTTTTATTTTTTAATATATTTTTAACACTTTTTTAGGATGGATCTGTTTTTGGTTTTTCCTGGTAACAGTAAATACTTTAATGTTGAGCATTATATAAAAGGTCAATTTTTTTGTTTACTTTTTTCATTTTATTTATTGAATGTCACTTCATTCTTCAAACATTAAGCACCATAAACTAAACCAATTATTAATTTATTGCATTTTTCTCTTATCTATCATTTTATTCTCATTCAATAAACAAACCTCCTATCTATTGAATATCACTTTATTCTAAACACACCCATAACCAGCTTATTGCATGGTTCTCATATTTATAAAGCCTTCTAACCATGCTATTGCACTTGTCTTTTCCGAATATAACCAAGATAAGTCTTTTCATCGGAATAAGCACTTGTGTTTTTAGAATAGAATCAGCACCAGTTATTTGGTTAAAACTGAAGACGGATTTTGTAGAAGGCTCTTTTCTCCAGTCTGAATTTGTTATGCATTTAGTACCTCTTCTCTTCATGATGTAAGAGATGTTGTAAATATTGCAGGGATGTGTTCAATCTGGTTGGATTTTTGCTGAGCCAGCAATTGTAAGTCGTTTATGAAAATCTGGTTGGATTTTTGCTGAGCCAGCAATTGTAAGTCGTTTATGAAATATAGGTTAACATAAGAACTGCATAATATACATACTGTTTAAATTTTAAAGTGTTAAATTTGCGCTGGTTGAAGAAGTGCAATAAGCTTCTGAGCACACTTGTCAGCTTGCCTCAGCGTCGTAGTCATTCAGGAAATCTTCAACAAGTATATGTCACAGTGAAGTGACAAGCATTCCATTTACTAAATACCAAATTCTCTTTTTGATAGATTTATGTTTCTCAATCGAATTTTCACGCGATTTTAGAGGCACTTGAAATGAAATTTCTTTTGCGCGTATCTTAAGTTCTTAACCTCCTCGCTTGCCAAACGGCGGTGGAAAAAATTCGTATTTCAGGCCGTAAAATATCTCATAATCTAGTTGCCAAAATCTTGTAGAATAGAAAGCAGTGTAAGGATTTTGCAGGTGATTTGGATAAGAGGAGATCAACTTCAGGGTACGTCTTTACTCTTGCAGGTGGAGCTATTAGCTGGATGTCAAAGCTACAAAATATTGTTGCTTTGTCTACTACTGAAGCAGAATACATTGCTGCTTCTCATGCTTGCAAAGAGGCGGTTTGGTTGAAAGGTTTGCTTGGTGAGTTTGGTAGGTTACAGGATAACATCAGGTTACTTTGTGACAGTCAAAGTGCAATACATTTGGCTAAGAATCTGGCCTATCATAGTAAGTCAAAGCATATTCCAATCAAATATCATTTTGTAAGACAGGTTATCACTGAAAGGGGCATTTCTCTTGAAAAGGTGCATACAAAGGAGAACTGTGCAGACATGTTCACAAAACCAGTTTTGTTGGAGAAGCTACGCTGGTGTTTGGCTTCTCTTGGCTTGCAGAAAAGATAAATAATAATAACAGGGCATCAGGCGAATTGTTGTCAGGTGGAGATTGTTGAGATTTTCTGTTTGACTAAAATAGGCAAAAATCTCTGAAGGTGACAACAATAGAAAATCAGTTCCTAGATTAGCTCCAGGTTGTTGGGAGCAAATTAATGCATCCTAAATTTGATGTGAGAGCAGTTAGATTCTCTCTACTATAAAATAGGTTGTCATACGGATAGCTGGGAGAGAGTGTGAGAGTTTCATTGATGTAATCTCCAAATTTTGATTAATATATTCATGATGCCTATGTTTGGTGGACGTAGCCCAGATTGGTTGGGTGAACCACGTTAAAAACTGTGTTCTATGTGTTTGATCTTCTGCTGTGTTAATTCTGTGTTTATTTAATTCTGTTGTGCACCTGATCCAACATGGATCTATTGTTAGATCGAATTTATTGAGTAGAGATTCTTTGATTAATAAAAGAAGCTTAATGCGAGGTTCATGAAACTATTTTGTTTTCCTATAGATGGTTAATTTGTTTTCCATAAGTTAACTATTCATTTTCAAATGGAAATGAGCTAGTTGACTATGGCCCGATCAACCCAGCTTGTTCTCCCTCAAATCGTTTTACTGTGAGATATATTATGTGTGTTAATGTTGTTGTGTGTGTGTGTGTTTTCAACTTCTTGTATCAAATGTGTGAGGAGTGATAAAAACCTTGTGCACCGCTTATGAGGAATGGCATTTGTTTGGATCTAGAGCTTTCCTTCATTTTTTAAGTTATTTCTTAAGTTAAACATTGAGAAATCATGTGTATCATTTCAGAGTTCAAATCTGGAAGTTTACTTTTATTTCCAAAGTTACCTTTTGAACCGAAGTTGAAACCCTTGCACTTAGTTTTTTAATAGTTCCTCTATTTGATAACGAATTGACACTTGAGATTGGGTTGAGGGTAAATAAGGCCCGTTTGCATTGAATATTTAGTTTCACAACTAGATATGCTCGTTTAAGTTTGTTGACACACATTGAATATTGCTCCTAATGAATGAATATTGTTTGATGAGACTATGTTAAGAAACTTCAAGGTTATTTGTATGAAACTATGTGTTAATGATTGAGTCTATTCTCCTCTAAAAGGCTTTAAGATTCACACGATACATAGTGTATCTGGATCTGTGAAGCCCAGGATAGTAATCTGGTTACCTTGGGACTTTCAGTGCAGGAACATATTTTCATTTTCATTAAGCTATTAGTTGAGTTTCTTATCATGGGTAACCCATATCATATTTTTGCACAAGCGTAGATTGACCTTGAAATATATTATTGATCAAACAAGAGTAGTGTATGATTGAATTTGACTAGTGAGGTATTCTTTTGTCTTCTATGCATGGGTGTGAAACATTTCCCTTATGTTTAATGAAATTTTCATTCCATGTCGAGCTTTGATTGTCAACTACAGAATATCATGGGTATGCACTTTTAATTCAAGCAAGCCTTTATTTCACACCAAAATATCTAGTTTTTTCACATAGTACCTTTAGTGCGAGAGCAAAATCATTTAAGATCGCAACAACAAAGTTTGTTTAAAAGTACAGGAACAAAATGTTTTGAATGGTTGTTTAAGTGCAATAACAGAGTTTGCATTTGTTTGATTATGCCATTGAACCCTGAATTCATTTGTGTGGAATGAAATATTTTTTAGAATTCTTTGATTGTCATTTTATGTGAAGATTCGGTCTCTAGAGAGGATTTGGTTTTACTTTGTGAATAGTGCATAAATAAAAGAAACATGATTTGCTTCAAAGCATTTTTAGAACCACATTAATTTAATTGTTGGGAGAGAGATAAGATTTTACACAATCTATCCAAAACCTTTGGTATTAACTGTGCTATGCCTCGAAGTTTACGAGGCCCTAGTTTGACAAGTAAATGTTGTGAATCTTTAAAGGTTCGTGTTTTCATTGCTCCCATCTCAACTATCCAAAATCCTCAAGACCCATTAGAACAATTATCCAAGGCTTTATCATATCTTAATCTCTCTGAAGTAGAGCTAAGCAAATAACAAAATGTCTTAGCAGAAGTGAAGGAACAGTTGAATTGTAAATATAAACTGTTGAATATTGCAAATGAAAGGAACACTAGATTTGTAATTTGTAATTGAAAAACAAGTTTCCCAGCAAGAAATAAATAAACTGAAGGCAAAACTAAAAGGAAATGTCTCCCCGCTAGAGGGAAAGTGGATTTTTTTGAGGATATCATATAGGAGATGTGATATTATCAGGAATACATTGCTATAATTGTAGAACACAAGTCCCTTCTTCGTAAATGAGAATCAGTCATAAAAAGGACTTAGGACGAATTGGAGGGTAAAATCCCAAAGGCAAAGTAGATTATTAAATATCTCAATAATAAAACTACAAATGAGCTCAAAGCACTTGATATAGTGGATAGGAAATCTATTATTATGGGAGTAAGAAAGGCGCTCAAGAAAAATATGCTTTTAATTTAGGCCTCAAGTCAATAGAAGGAAGTTCAAAAAAGTGTCTCATTGTTTAACAAAAAAAATTGATAAAAGAGTGAGAGTTAGATTGCTTAGTTGTTGGGATTAATAGGGAAAATTTATTTAGTGTGAGATATGTGAAAAGGATTTAATAGATGCAAAGAATAAATCTAATAGGGCTAATACATCATCCAAATCTTTGAAGGGCCAGATTGTTGTTAATTATCTACAACAAGAGTTCCAACTTCTATGGTTTTTAAAAACCCTATTTGTAGCTAAGC
Source organism: Pinus taeda (assembly GCA_000404065.3). Lineage (NCBI taxonomy): Eukaryota > Viridiplantae > Streptophyta > Pinopsida > Pinales > Pinaceae > Pinus > Pinus taeda. The sequence goes on from APFE030844863.1 coordinate 5,349, forward strand.
CAAATTATACCAAGCATTCTAACTTGAACATAATTTGTGAAGAAATGATTGCTCAGACATATCTAGACAAAGAAATATGGTAGAAATGCGTGAAAATGATTTCATAACAATATATGTAGTCGATGGAACCAACACCTGATGCTTGGAACTTCGCATTTGATAATGTCTTTATTTAAATTACTATTTCAGAAATCCATGTTTGGTTTCTTGTTTATGAGAAAATTTTATATGTAAACATTTTGAGAAGACTTGTTAAGTAAAAATAGTTACAATAGTTAGGAGTTTTCACAGTTAGATGTGGTAATTTAAAGCAATTTTGATTTGTTGTTTAAGAAGAACGAAACCATATGAAAACGGTTCAGATATTTTGAAATTTTGGAGCTATCAGTGTAATGTTATATCTTCCTTGGAGATTAATGAATATGAAGTTATATTGAGTGCAACTCTTATGATATGTTACTATATCTATTGTTTCTTTCGTGATTTTTTCCTATTCAAGATTGTTTTTCCTCAATTGAAAATCATATATGGTACAACATGATTTCCTTAATAGAAAGTACAGATTTATTTAGGCTACAATGGTGAAACCTGGTTTTCATTAGTTCTTCTTCTTTGTAGTTTAATATTTCAAAGTTGTAACCACCAAAGAGGGGAACAATCTAATTATTTTTTGTCTTTCTACAAGAGTAAGTCATCATTACATTCAAAGGTTTTTTGTCTCTCAGCTATCATTTCCAAAATTTTGATCAATTTTAATGGTTGTCCTAGTTACTAATTCCTTTCAACTTGAACTTTTCTCCAAGGAAAAATAGCTAATCTATCAATCTAGTCACAAGATGAAAGTGGCAATGCAAAAATAATGAAACAACAAATAGGTCTCTTTTTCATGTTTTTAGTAACACAGGCTTCATATTTTTGCACATTAGTGATGTGGACAAACTCTCATGGTTACAAGTATAGTGAGAATTAAGTGTGTCTATATGTTGTTCTTGATGATGCAATTATCACTTGCATGTTGCCTTTTTTTGGGTGGGTTTTTGTTTTGTTTCTATCATTTTGGGACATATCATAATTATTTATAGAACTTAGGTTTGTATAACTTTTTCGTCGGTTCGACAACCTAAAAAATTGATTCTTATCCTCAGATAGTTAAAAACCAATATTATATGATGAATAAAGTTATTTGGTTATTCAAATTTATATAAGTATAATTTTCATTAAATATAGTTAACCAGGGGAAAACAGTGCAGTCAAATGTAGTTTTCATTGCTAAAAGTTTAACTAAAATCTTTGCTACTCAAAACACATCTTCTTTAGTCATGGTTAATGTAGATGGCACTACTTCATATTTATTGACATGCAATCTAGATAGAAACTTAGTTCATTCTTTTTATATGGCAATTTCTCTTATGTCAAATGACCTATGACAGTTGAAGTGGCACTAGTGATCACTTCTTAACATGACACAAAATCTATATTGAGTAGATTTAAAGATTAATGTTCATGTTCTTGTTAGTCAACAATTGTTATCATCAAACCATGCATAACTACTAAAGTGTTTATTTTTGTTGTTTGATAAAGCTGATGAGATTTTTGTTTCTTCAACAAATTCCTATTTATTTTGTTTTAATTGCTTGACCATATCATTCAAATTATTAGTAGTGGTTCTTCATTTTTCTTAAACAAACCAACATCTTGAGGGTTGTTTTCAACTAGTTAATATCCAATTTTCAATAAAGACAAAGGTTCTTGATACTTTTGTTTTCTTTATTTTATTCATGGAGGGATTTGCACATCAATGCAAATGCTCTAATTTCAAGAATTATTACTAGTCTTCTGATCCCTTAAATCTATGACTTAGTCATTTGATTCTTTTCTTATGCATATTGTTCTAATTATGTTTTCAAATCTCAATTGGATATATTTGCACTGATTGAGAGAATTTCTTTCCACGCAACCCATGATAGTGATGAAATAAAAACATATGAGTACAAGTCCTTTCTTAATATTTAAATGGTCATAAAAAATTTATTGTGAAATTTTAATAAGTCATAAGTTTTTTCTTTATGCAATCATATTCCTTACTTCTCTTCATTATTATAAATAGGGATAACTAGTTCATCTAGTATGTCACCAATTTTTGGCACTAGACAACAACTCCCCATTTTATATTTAAACATATTAAAAAATGGGGACCCTTCAAATTTTGTTTTATAATTTTCTCTTTTTTATTAAAAAAATTTCCCTTAAAAAACCCTTAAAAATTATTTAATTTTATTGATTCTTAAACTTGCATTTATGGCTAAATATTCATCATGGCCCGGGATTCATATATAAATAAACTTTATAGAATTCATCTCTCAGTCTCTTAAAGGAACTAAATTATTATATGCAGGCTCGGATATAGTTCTTCCATAGGTAGAAGAATTGAAAAAGAAAACACGAGAAGACAGAGCTAACATTGTTAACAAAGTTGAGCAACTGCATCTGCTGAATCTCGAGGAAAATTTGGAATTCTTTCCTAAACCTCATGGTTATTTGCAGATAACTAAAGCAGTGAATAATCAGATCAATGAGATGTTGCCATCACTAGAAGCTCACATGTTCAAGTGTCGATTTAATATTAGACCTTATTCATCTCTATAATTGGAAGAGCTTATATAAGTTCATAAAAGATTAAAACCAACCAATAATTCAATTGCATTTGATGCTTCCAAAAGATAAAGTCCTCATCAATTCAAATGTGGTAACAATTCTCTATTTTTATATTTTTGTTACTATTTCGTTAAGGCAATTTAGGAGCAAGAACTACCTCCTTTTAAATTGTAAGAATTATTTTGATAGATCTTGGCTATAGAGTTATAGGTTCTAAATTCTTGAAAAAATGCCTAGTTTCATTTTCGTACTAGTTTCTTTTCCAACTAAAACTAAAACAGTTTTGATTTCATGTCTCAAGGAAGCACAACAGAGTTGGTACTATCATTGATTTTGTCTTGCCTAAATTTTTTTATTCAAATCATTTAAACTTGTTCTTGTTTATAACTAAAATATTTAGTAATTCACTATTGTCTTATTGTATCTTTCATTTGTAAGCTTAGTAATTCAAGACTAAATGTGAATGTTGTTCATTTTATAATTCAATTAACTATTTAATTCAATTGGTTATCATTGACAATTTGTTTTGATTAAATGAACAAAGAGATATATATATCTAGTTATTGAATTATGTTTTGATTTCATATATACAAAATTTTCTAGGATTATATATTAGACGATAGAGTTTAGATGAAATCCATCCATTTTACTTTGTTGTCTCTATTTAGAATAATTTTCTCGCTTTCTATATTAGCATTGTTTTGCACTCAATCCATGATCAATTATAGTGAGTGACATGTCGGGATCCTAATGTATGTATTGTTCTATTGATCCTAAGTTAATTGATTTTTGCAATTTTTATTTTTATTTTTATTTTAGGCTGCAATATTTGCAACCTCTGGAACATTTTTTACATGCATCTCTTGTTAAATCTATACAAAAATATTTGAAATAGAGACAAAAGTATATGCAGGCTCCAGAAATCAAAACCATAATGTTTGGAGAGGAAGAACAGGTTGGACCAAAACCATTGGTGGTCTGAGAGACTCCCCTAGATACCCTCTCTAATGATTGGTGACAATGATCTTACAGAATCAAAGCCCTTGTGTTGTAAATCGTGTTCAACCCATTGTGTTTTTGTTTTTTCTTTTTTTTTCTTTTTGACAAAGTGGTCGTAGGTTTTATAGAAACGATAAGTTATGTACATGTTTATAAACCAAATTGTAGAGATTGAAGATTTGATCTCTTCATGCAACAAAATATCAATAGTATAGACCTTACAATGTGAAATTGATATCAAGAGAGTGGGTTAGTAACAACAAATACTGAGGAAATTGAGGATGTAGATTGAAATTATAGAGCTTGTTACTCCACTAATTAAAAGTAATCACATGGATCCACAAGAAGCAATTTTTATGAATATATTTCACATGGTTCACAAAGTAGCCTACCAATAATTGATGGACCAATTCCTCAAACTTTTTAACTATCTCTTAATTTTGTCTAAAACCATCTTGCAATGATGAGATTAAGACATAGGTGCAGTCAATGAAGAAGTATACTTAGAGTGAGTGTATGATCACCTGCAATTGAAAATCTTGAGCATAATTATTCTGGAGATTAAATGGCAACTTGAGATCACCTGTGAAGTGTTCCCTAATCAATGCCCACGACATTGAATTTTTAAGAATCAACAATTGTTACCAACAAATATCCAGGCTCTATTTGTTCTTTCTATATTAGGAGTTCATTAGGGCTTATATATATAAAGCCTTCATCAATTTTCGTTATTTCCCATTAGATCTTGATCATCCATTTCCACATGGAATTTTCCCCCTCCGGCATTCCTAGTTGAAAACAACCTTTCAATAAGATATTATATGTGATGACATTCAGATTGCATCCCTTGTCAACCATTAGCGCTATCAATTTCATTCTACATTCTACTTTCCCATTTGTAAAAATCCCCCAAATACGAATATTGTAAGACACAACATTAGGCCCACAGTGGTTGGCCTCCATCTCATTGAGCAAGTCCAGTGCTTTCTACAACTTTCCTTTTTGCATAAAGCAGTGATCATATGGATGAATAGATGCCATACCATGGAAATGTAGTGTAAGCGATCGAGGGCATGCAAAAGTTCATTCCAAGAGAATAAATTTGTGGGTATCATACCAAATTTCACCATTGTGTCATGGTTTGGTGTAATAACCAAAGCGCAAATTATTTCACTTACTCCATTAGCTACATAAAAACGTGATTCTTTAATCTCCAAGGACTCTTCCCATTACTGTCATGTACACTGACTCCTTTGAATTTATTTAGAACATATTATTTCCTTTTTTCCTTCAATTAGCAGCTCCTAGAAACGGTAAGTGAGAGGACTCCAAATCTGGTTTCAAGTCCACTTCAAAATAGCAAGTGGAAACCCCGTGAAAAGGGTTTCATAAGACATAAATAAACCCTATAAATGATTCATCCTCATCATCGAACTACTATTAGGAAAAATATTGAGACGGGGGGTGTGAATCAGTATTCTAAAACTTATTTCAATTTTACTTTTCTTATTCCAATTTATATACGCGACTGTGAACTAACTATGATGATGGAAAACTGCATATATCCAATCATATAATTCATCATGTGTTAATATTTAAACAACACATCATTACTTCAATAAAACATGTATTACATATAAATTATCAGAAGTAGAGAGAAGCTAGATCTTCAACATATAAGAAACACATCAACACACATGAGCACCAATATTTTAGGTGGAAACCCAATGTGGGAGAAAACCACTCTTGTTTTCATCTTTATCTTCTTTTAAAAACAAAATAATCTTATTACAATCTTGTACTAGTGCATACTTTAATGAGTACGCAAGCTCCTACCTTTAAAAGGCTACAACCTTCTCTCATTTTCCATATCCTACTAGAAGGGAGCTACAACACTTGTTCTAAAGACTACTATTCTCGGTGCTTTATGGATCACTTTTCAGAATGTTTCAAACTAGATCCACTTTCAACTATTCTGAAATCAATTACTCAAATACTGAACCAACTGAATCATCAAATCAATTGTTGCAACTAGAGCAAACTAGAATAGATAATGCCAATGCAGAGCCACTCATCAATATACAAAGCCAAACATTGTTACCCATCACAAAAACCAACTACTGCCACTACAAACCTGATCAAGAATACATTAGATTGTATATGATATTGTTCTTAATCATACCTACATATGTACATGCTTCTCCTGAAGAATACTTGCATCTAGATCTCAAAAATATTAATACCTAAATGATAATCATTGACACACTAAAACAATCATTGTACCACATACTAAACCCATCACAAATCACAGAACCAAATAGATATCATTATACAGTAGCATCACCACTTAGTTAACATTTCATTCCATAATCAGTTCAACCCAACCATTACTGTCAAACACATATCATTATGAGAGAGACATCATTGACAGACAGCAGTAAACATATATGAACTAATCGACCATCATTGACAATCCATGCTTCAAAACCCTAATAGTTGTACACAACTTTTATAAAGAACACACACATATGTACGTGATTTTAATATTTCACACATGTGTACAAATCCTAAACTTTTACAGAACATATACGCAGCCCCACTAAATTAGATTCACGTATGTACACGACCTTTCTAAATAAAACATGCATACAGATTTAAAATTACTAAATCATTCCTTCACTGCAACCACAAAACATATTTTGCAATCCTTACTGTCACATATTCATGTCATAATATCATTACCATCACATATTTATCATTGTTAGTCATAATCATAAAGGATCAAGCAAGCATGTTTATTAGTCACTACAATGCTTTCAGATCTATAAAATTTGAACCTCCTTCATGCTCCTTGGTGCACACTTGTTTTAGACCAAACCATTCATTAATAACCCATAACTTGCACACCTAACACTTTGATCTCAATCTCCTTATATAGCTTAGGCCTTAGCCAATACCTAAGGCAATCCCATAGTAATGTCGATGGTATTCTTTGGCGAGATCAAATATCATTTGTCATGCTCATTACTATGGGCCAATACCATGGTAAAGACCTCTGGTATTGAGAATACTATGGTGCAGAAACTGTACACGACTTTGCTTCACCATACCAGCATATGTACGTGGTCTTTGTTCACACCACATATATTTCCCTACACTTTAACTTTATCATTCCTCTGTCTCTGAACTAGTATTCCAATCTCTTTGTCACATATGTACTAGCCTGTATACTCATCCTACTACCATCATGTTGACATTTTTATCAAGTAGGTTTCCATCAAGGACAACACATTAGTCATAATGCCAATAATCTCTCCCTTTGGACTTGATGGAAACCACTTTCGTGTTTAGTTACCACCACCTGTAAATACATGTAAACACATTTGTCAACATGCGAAGCTTCTTTCCCAAGTCACCAAACATTCTCCAAACACCAAGCTTCTCTCCCCCTTCGACATCAAGGGCAAAGGGTTGACCAATGTTGAATGAAGACTTTGTTCTCCTTTTGGAGAGATGAGCACTATAGATTTGATGTTGTTGAATATGAGCACTAACCATGCTCCCCCTTAGCATATGTTGAAACTTATAGAAGATATACAAAGAAGTACATGAGGTTATGACTCAACAAAATATGGCTTTTCCTATCATCAAGGACTCATGCTGACATCGATCACTCAGCATAGTGGGGTTACATATTTGACTCAATATTACATCAAGTTCCCAAAACAATGTGATTACATACATAATTGACTTGACTCTAATAGTCCAAACATGACTGAATACTACAATTTTACATCATGAGTCTTTATATGACCTTTACATCAAGAGGCAAATATGACATTTATAACCAAAACCAAAGACCTCAATAGAGAGGTAGAAAGACCATGATAGTCATCAACAACCATCATTCACCATATGAGAATTTCTACAATGAACATATGATAGAAGCAATATGATCATCATTATGTAACAAGGAAGGCTCAAGAATTCATAATGCCAACAATGCACTATTAGAAATATATCAAATGCTCCCCATGAACCTGTGTCATATGTTCACTATCAGGACTAGTCATATTCACAATAAAGTCATCAAAGAAACTTCATCAATCAGTAAGACCATCAAAACAGCAAGATCGTATAGAAACCATCATAAGACAATATTACTTCTAAGTTTCACTTGAGCAACAACAGATTGTAACCAGTCAACATTAGAAGCAGAGGGCCACAGAACCAGTGACCAAAATATATTAGAACTTCTCCTTGAGTTTTCCCGATAGTTTCTTCTTCATAGAGAAACATACGCTACTTTCTAGAACAAAAATCATGTATATACACGACTATTCCTCATGTAATCCGTGTACAAAAAGTAAACTGTAGAAATTTCAATGTCAACTCCCCCTGAACATGAAAGATTTGTCAGAATAATTAACAAAGTGATGAGGCAGAGACTACTCCTAGTTTATGTCTAAGATATTCAAAGGAATCGCATGGAAATGGATTTGTAAATAATCCTCAACTTGTTCCTTTGAGGGAACATATTCCAGTTTGACCTTTTGTTCAAGCACTTGTTCTCTCAAAAAGTGATATTTGATTTGAATATCCTTTTTTTAGTGCATGATAGGATTTTTAGAAATACTTATGGCAATAGTATTATCACACATAATAGGTATACGTTGAGGACAAGTGATTTGAATGTCTTGCAATGGTTGCATCATCCATAGAAGTTGAGTGCAACAAGATGCAGCAGCAACATATTCTGCCTTAGCAGTAGATAAAGCAATGGAGATTTGTTTTTTGTTGAACCATGATAATAAGCGAGGTCCCAAATAAAATGCTCCTCCACTAGTACTCTTTGGATCATCAATATTATCTGCCCAATTTGCATCTGTGTAAGTATGAAGTGAAAAATATGCATCTTTGGGATACCATAAACCAAAATATTGAGTTCCTTGTAAATACTTTAATATTTTCTTGATTGGATGGAGGTGAGTTTCTTAAGGATTTTCTTGAAATCGTCCAACAATCCCAATTGCATGCATAATCTTTGGTCTTTTGTCTATAAGATAGAGTGTTTGGTTTACTGAAGGAGAATCATCATGTGAACTAAGATTACATCTTGTCACCATAGGTGTGCATACAGGATTGCAATCTTCCATTCCATATTTCTTCAAAACCTGTTTGAGGTACTTGGTTTGTGAGAGAAATATACCATTTTTTGCTTGTTGAACTTGAAGACCAAGAAAGTATGTTAGTTCACCAAGTAAGGACATTTAAAATTCTTGTTGCATAACTTAAGAAAATCCTTGACTCATAGATTCTTCATTGCTTCCAAATATGATGTCATCAACATAAACAAAAATTATCAAAAGTTCATCTTTATCCATCTTTATATATAGATTGTTATCTGCATACACCTTGGTGAAGCCTTGTTGTTGAAGATACCTATCGAAGATGATAATACCATGTGTGTGGGGCTTGTTTTAGCCCACATAGAGCCTTCTTAAGTTTGTAGACAATATTTTTATCATTTCTTAGAATGAACCCTTCAGGTTGTTCAACATAAACTTCTTCTTCTAGATCCCCATTTAGAAATGCATATTTAACATCCATTTGATATACTTTATGTAGGTTTTAACCCCATACAGAAATTACCTGCATACGAATTCTAAAACACAGAAAATAAATGAAGCGAGAGCATAACACATAAAACACATATACACAGACATTTTCCCCTAGATCCCAAAACCGGGACTACCAACTTGATTTTTCATTATTTTCTTTTCAATGTTACAATACATATTTATACATGTCAAATCATCCAATACCATGGACCAAAAACCATCACGTCCAAAACCATGGACCAAAAACTATCACGACCAAAACCATGTGCGAAAACCATGCACAAAACCATAGGTAGGTTTTCCCAACCTAATATAGGGTCCAAAAACAATTTCCCTGGGGCACTGCACCCGAACCCGTTGAGGGGGGCTACCCACCCCCCTCAAACCCCCCGGATAGGGGGGGTGATGAGCCCCAGAAATGGGTAATTATATGGGGTCATTTGGCCTCCTAACTCAGATTAATCCACCATTCTCAATAGTTTATTGCATGTTTTTTATTATATTTATGCTAATAGAGTAAATTGGGTTAGTCATTATGCCATGAATTCTAATGTGTGCTTTATGCATATTTTTGGTCAATTTTGGGACAAATTCAAAGGATTAATGAGCATTTGGCAGCCAATATTCGAGAAAAACAAGGGATAGGATTTGTAGGAGGGTGTCCCCCTCATTTAGGACTCCCTACCTCGAATCCTCCTTCAGGAAACTCGAAGCACAAGCAGCCACATTGATGAATCAAAGGGGTAGTTGAGCAAGTGAAGAAGAACTATTGTCTATCTCTAGTCTTGGGAGCCAAGCCTCCTTGATTTTAGGAGAGTTGTTGGAGGCTCCATTTGTATAAATAGGAGGGCTTAGGTGCTAAGTAGTTTAGTTGGTTGTTAGTCAAATTTTCACACTTTTGTTGTAGTTCTTGCTCAGCTCATTTTCGAGCTTACTCTTGTGAACAGTTTATGTAATGTGCTTATTATTTTTTATAATGGAGATAAAATATTTTCTGAGCCAACACTGATTTCTTTCAGAAGTTTGAAGCTCTTAGGTTAGGGACCAACCCAAGCTGCCTAGTACCTCTTGCTTTGTACTTATATGTTTTTTCTTCAGTTCATGAATTAACTTCTGTTAGATAGATTCATTTTTCCTTAGTAGAATAGGTTGCTTTTATTGGTTTGCATAGTTGTTTCCATTTCAGTTGTTGTAATAGATTAAACAGTGGTAAGATAAAGATACAAAATGGCCATCAATAGAGCCTCGCCTCCTTTCCTCGTTTGGGGACCATGAATTGAGGTCAAGGTCTACTCGCTGCCATAAAAACACAGTTTTGCTTCCCCCATGCAATTTCTAGTGTTATAGTGATTCAAAGGTTACTATTTTGCTTCAGATCCATTTTTCCATGTTCATTTATGTTTCTGCAATAAATCTCTTTACATGATTTCCTGTTCATATAACATTGTTCAACATTTTCTGTTTCTAGGTCAGAATTTAGGTTAACATAAGAGATAGTTTTGTTCTTTTGGTACAGCTAGTTCTTTTCTTACTCAATTTCACTATTTTGACTTGTAGCTCTCTTACAACACACCTCTACTCATGGTCCATCAATAAAGTAGCCATCATCATCTCTTTTCTCACAGGTTTCACAAGTCATTCACAACCCTTCACGAATCTGCCCTAATTTTTGCATTTTCCTCATAAGCTTTCCTCTTGCCTCTTGAACAAATCCAACCATCATTTTCTTTCCTAATCACCCTTGATGAGCTTCAGACACCTTGACACCTCCCTCTAATCTTTAGCTACCCTTTCCCACCTTTAAAACTTCTAAAAACAACTCTTGGCATCCTCCTGTAGATCCCCTGCAGCCTCTTGTAGAATTTCCTGAAAGTGACTTTTTGAAGTCCGATTGCAAAGGAAGTCTCCAGAAGGTTACCAGAGGCTTCTTAGGACTCCCCCACACCTTCCTACACCTTTTCAAACCCTAAATCTATGCCACAACCACAAACAGATAAATTACAAGCATAGCAGTTTCACATAAAATATATAAAAAAAAACCCAAAAAGATGTTTTTTTCTCATTTCCTTTCAAATGTAGCTTGAATAGATGTAATTTACCTTCTCAATAGTCAATGGCACTCATTTCATCATTTATCTCTTTTTCTGCAAAAGTAGGGTTAGTTGGAAGAATTAGGGTTTGCTAGGGTTTGCGTTACAATCCAGTCTTTTTTCTCTTTCTGCAGGTAGAATAGTCTCTTTAGAGTTAGCTTTCTTTCATCATAGCTAAAAGCTTCTTCTGAGAGTTCATAGAAGTTGGCTTAAGCTCCTAGTGAACTTGCGACAGCTGACCAAGTGACAGCCTACAGTAAGAGCTAGTACTTGTGCATACATCACCATTGCTTCCAAGTTTGCTACGAACTAGAAGGTTGATAAAAGTAAACTAGGAATCCCCATGAGTTGTAGCATTCTTGCTGCAATACTGGTGCTCACCACTTTTTGGCACCATTGACGGGGAAGCATCAGAGTATTTTGTGATTACTACTTTTCTTCTATTTTCTATTGCAATATTCTGCTAAGTAGTTCATTTTAACAAAAGTAGAGTAGTAGTTTCTTTCAAATTCTACATTTCCTTACTTTCATTTCAATTCTGCAATTTCCATTTCAGCCAAAGTAGATTAGTTCTTTCAATTCTGCAATTTCCATTTCAACAAAAGTAGATTAGCCCTTTCAATTCTGCAATTTCCGTTTCAGCGAAAGTAGATTAGTTCTTTCAATTCTACAATTTTCATTCCAGATTAGTCATTTCCTTACTTTCATTTCAATTCTGCAATTTCCTTTCAGCATGTTCATTTCAGTTAGTTGCAATTTGTTTATTCAATCTATTTCAGTTTTGCAAGTACAAGCATGAAAAAAACAAAAATCACCCCAAAAAAGAGATTCCCTTTCATGCCTCGTAGGAACAGATATAATTCAGGGAAATTCCTACCCAACACCCCCACCACATCACGAAGCCACCCTTCTCTCTTCTTCGGTGGCAGTGATCCAGAAGATCCTTTAGGAGAATAACCTGAAATATTTGAATAACCTATAGGAGAAGAAGAGGAAGAAACCATCCCTCCTGAGACAATGGCTAAAAATAGGAATGCTAAGGGGAATGGAGAAAGAGTAGAGGGTACCTTTCCCATCCGAGAGACCAATGGGGACAATAAAATGAAGAACATAAGCCCTTCAGCCCTACCTCACTTCCATGGATTAACTACAGAAGATCCTGACACCTTCCTATTTGAGTTTGTTGTTATCTGTCGAACCTATGACTATGTAGAAGACGAGCAGAAGTTGAAATTTTTTCCTTCTACCCTCCAGGATGCAGCATTGTGCTGGTTCATGGGGTTACCTAGCAACAACATCATAACCTAGGCTCAGATGCAGCAAGCCTTTAATAACAAATATCGGGACTATTGTAGGTCAAAAGACACCAAGGAAGAAATATTCTAAATGGCCATGGGAAGTGATGAATCCTTGGAGGATTATGAAGAGAGATTCCAGTTCAGTTATAAAAGGGCCAGGTGCACACTTGACCCTGAATCTCTAAAGTTGGTCCTGGTCAGGGGAATTCCGGAAGACCTTCTAGACACTCTCCATTTACTAGCTGGGGGAGACATCTACCAACTACCTTATGAAGACAAAAAGATTGTCTTTAGAAACCATTCTAGGGCAGCCATAAAGAGAGGTAGGGGGAGTCAACCCATGGCCAATACCTCCTCATCCAGTTCATACCTCAAAGGTGAATTTGGAAACATGCTGGAAGATTTCAAGAGTGAGATGTTGCAAACTCTTGCCATGTAAATGGATACATTTCATATCAAAAGGAAACAAGAGGAAGCAGAGAGGGCTTTGGCCATTTTTTGTCCTAGGTGCACCAGAAGGCATCCTAGGAACGAATTCCCATTGAACTCTATAGAGGTGTGTTCAATATGTGAATAATATCATCCTACAGATAAGTGCCCTTCCTTATGTGGACTTAAAGTTGTATGCCAAGGGGCCGAAGGAGCCACTGAACCACTCTATTTCATAAACCAAAGGAGGCCACATGGACCTAGACCTTACTAGCAAGGAATGCAAGGGACATCCCAGGCATACTACAACCCCAATCAAGCCACTTCCATGCCTTCTTGGGGCCCCCCTATTCATCCTTCCTGGTCCACACCTCCTCCTTGGTCATATCCATCTCAATATCACGCTCAACCAGCTACTCATTCATTTCACTCCTATGCTCAGCCACAGCCTCAGTGGAATGCCGCTCATCAGGGGTGGGGGCCCTAGTACAACTCTCCTCTTGCTCTTTTGCCTCCACCACCTGCGCAACCACAACCATTACCTCCTGCTCCACCAAGACAACCCCAAATGCTTGCTCAACCAAACCCAAACCTAAATAACAAATAGGATCAGCAAGTATATAGTGGGGAACCATCATGCCCAACCTATGCTATGGAGATTCAAGAGATTAACCTATGATCTGGGAAGGTTCTCCCAGATATCCATCCTCCCCCTAAGGAGGATGAGGAAGATGAAAGTGAACCGAAAGCAATTCCACCCTTTCCTAAGAGATTATCCGAAACAACACAGCCTACCCCAGAAGAAGTTGAACTTCTAGGAGAATTGAAACAATTATGTGTCAAGATACCACTTCTCCAAGCCATAAAGGATGTGCCTATATACAACAAGATGATCAAAGAGAAGTGCTTCAGGCATCCAGGCAAGCACAAGAGAGATGCCCCAACCATCAATGTCCTAGGACAACTGTCTGACCCAATGTTGGGGCAGGTAATCCGTCTGAAGTATCTAGACCCTAGAAGCCCAGTAGTTGATGTCCACATCAATGGCACCATGATACCCCATACCCTGATTGATCTAGGGGGTGCCATTAATGTGATGACCAAGGACACCATGCTCAAGCTCAACCTACAGGGCTCCCTGAGAAAGACCACAACAGTACTTCAATTAGCAGACCACTCCACCGTGACCCCTATAGGGATTGTGGAAGATGTAATGGTCTCCATCAATTTTTGGGAGTACCCCGTTGATTTCCTAGTCCTCCAGCCAAAGGAAAAGCTCACTGGTTATCCTCTCATACTGAGAAGACCCTGGTTGGATACTGCAGATGCCTACATCAGTTGTTGAGCTGGGAACATGACAATCAAGAATGGGCATATGTCCAAGTAGCTAGTCCTATACCCTCCTGCCTAACCTTTCCTAGAACATGATCTACCTCTCTGGTTGGATGAGGAAGATGTGGATGAAGTCTATTCTGCACCACTATGTGCAATGGAAGCTTCCATTGGGGGGGGGACCACAAATTGAGGATGATATCATTGAAAACTTAATTCAGAATCCATCCCCCAGTATGTTGCCATTAGAAGAGCTAGTGAAAGAAACCCAAGACAATCCTTTAGCTGATTTATGTGTGGTCAACCTGACCTCTCTCTGAGTTCAAAATATAGAGTTCGGCCCAGAAAGAACCTTGAAAATCAACTCATCCTTGTCCACCTCCCAGGAGAAGGAACTATGTAGCTTATTGAGATACCATTTGGATGCCTTCGCCTGGAGCTATAAGGAGATGAAGGGAGTGCACCCTTCAGTCTGTACTCATCAGATTTACGTTAAGGAATATTGCAAGCCAGTCAGCCAGCCTCAAAGGAGGATGAATCCAACCCTTAAAGACATTGTCAAGGAAGAATTGCAAAAGTTACTAGATGTAGGATTCATCTACTCCATCTCTGACAGTGAATGGGTCTCTCCTTTGGTGTTGGTGCCAAAGAAAAGTGGTAAGTGGAGAATCTGTGTCGATTATCGGGAATTGAACAAGGCCACCAAAAAGGACCATTTCCCTTTGCCGTTCATAGATCAGGTGTTAGATGGTCTGGCGGGGAAAAAGTTTTTCTCCTTCCTAGATGGGTTCAGCGGGTACAATCAGATCCAAATCAGCCCAGAAGACTAAGATAATACCACTTTCACTTGTCCTTGGGGTACCTTTGCATATTGGGTCCTTCCTTTTGGTTTGTGCAATGCTCCTGCCACTTTCCAGAGAGCAGTATTGAGTATATTTTTTGAACTAGTTCATGATGCAGTGGAAATATATATGGATGATTTTACTCCTTATGGTTCTAACTTTCAAGAAGCTTTATCTAACCTGGTAAAATTTTTGGACAAGTGTATTAAAATGAACATGTCCCTCAGTCCAAAAAAATGTGAATTCTTGATGACTGAAGGGACCATGCTAGGTCATGCAATCTCTCAGCAAGGATTACAGGTGGACCCCAACAAAATTGCCATCATCCAAAGGGCCCCACCTCCTTAAAAGGTGAGAGATGTCTGAAGTTTCCTAGGTTTGGCGGGATATTATAGAAGATTCATTAAAGATTTCAGTAAACTAGCCTCTCCATTGTTTTTTCTTTTGGGGAAGATGTCAAGTTCATATGGACTGACAATTGTCAAGAAGCTCTAGATACCTTGAAAAGTAAACTTGTGAGTGCCCCAATTTTGAGAGGTCCAAACTGAGCCCTACCTTTCCACATTCACACAAATGCCTCGAACAAAGCGATAGGAGTAGCCTTAGGGCAAGTTGATGAGAAGTTACCTTATGCCATATACTTTATGAGTAAAAACTTGTCAAAGGCAGAGTTAAACTACACTGTAATCGAGAAGGAACTCCTAGATATAGTCCATTCCCTAAATAAATTTAGACATTACATCACAGGCCATAAGACCTTCATACACACTGATCATGCTGCAATTAGGTATTTAATGAACAAACCAGATGTAAATGCTTGCATTATTAGGTGGTTGCTTTTATTGCAGCAATTTGATTTAACCATTGTTGATAAGCCTAGTAAGGAAAATGTTGTTGTTGACTTTTTGTCTAGAGTAAATTTTCCTGCAAGTGAGGAAGGAATGGTGGATGATCAAATGTCAAAAGAACACCTATTTTCTATATCAGTACTCTCTCCATGGTTTGCTGATATAGCAAATTACTTAGTTTCAGCACAATTCCCTCCACACTTGTCCTCAAAAGAGAAGAGCAAGATTGTGAGGAAAAGTGCCCCTTTCACTTGGGTTGGGGGAAATCTCTTCAAACTTGGCCCAAATAAGATTTTGAGACAATGTGTTAGGGAGGAAGAATTTTTTGACATTTTGTTGACTTGTCATGCTGGGCCTTGTGGAGGCCATTTTGTAGCAAAGAGGACTGCCTTCAAAATTCTACAAGCAGGATACTATTAGCCCACTCTTCATCAAGATGTGAGGAGATATATCGGCCAATGTGATCGGTGCCAAAGGATGCGGAAACCTACTCCAAAGGATGAGATGCCCTTGCAACCTCAAGTGACTTTTGAGCCATTTGAGAAGTGGGGCATGGACTTTGTGGGTCCTATCAACCCTCCTTCAAACCAGCAATAATACATCATTGTGTGCACCAATTATTTGACAAAATGGGCAGAGACAAAGGCAATCAAGGCAGCAACAGAAGAAAAAGTAGTTGAGGTTTTAAGAGAGAACATATTCTATAAGTTCAAGTATCCAAGAGAACTGGTTACAGATCAAGGCAGTCAGTTCACCTCCAATCTAATTGAAGACCTGCTCACACATCATAAAATCAAGCATAGGACCTCAACCCCCTACCATCCACAAGCCAATGGACAAGTGGAAGTCACCAACAGAGATTTAGAGGGAATTTTAACTAAGGTAGTGAGCAGCAGCAGGAAAGATTGGGCAGATCTATTGGTTGAGGCCACCTAGGCCTACAACACCACATGGAAGACCACCACAGGGTTCACACCCTATGAGCTGGTCTATGGGAAGAAGGCTTTGCTGTCAATAGAATTCGAATACAATACACTAAGGATGACAAATCAGTTGAACCTAGATCACAACCATGCAAAAAGGGAAAGGTTACTCCAGCTAAATGGATTGGATGAACAAATATTGCAGGCCCTTCTCCACACAGAAGTAATCTAGCTTCAAAGGAAGATATGGAATGACAAAAACATCAAGGAGAAGCAATTCCAAGAAGGATATTGGGCACTACTATATGACTCAATATATAAAGATTTCAAGGGCAAACTGAGGACAAGATGGTTGGGACCCTACACAGTGGAAAAGTGTTATGACAATGGTTCAGTTCTGATCAAGACCATCGATGAGGAAGCCATCCCCATGCTTTTCAATGGGCATAGGTTGAAAATCTACAAAAATCCCCTCTCCAAGCAAGAATTTATTGAAGATCTGAGTAAAACAGTTTTGGTAGTGGAGCAAGTCTCTGCCTCCACTCCACCCACTCAATAAAATAA
>APFE030844891.1:40559-56089 GCA_000404065.3 Pinus taeda
TTTCAACCATTGGATTTAGGGGTTCCCCAAAAGTCACTTAGGGTTAGATTAAAGGAGGAAAAGGTCATTCATTCTTTCATGAGCAGATTGAAAGAAGGAGAGCAAGAGAGCAAGGGAGATTTCTGGACAAGGAGGAGAAGGACGCAGCAGCTTGGCACACATTCCAAGACAGAGTTTCAGCAAATCCATACAGTTAAGTTAGCACACAGTGAAAAGCAGATATTGGGCATGATTTTCTAGAAATCCATATAGCAAGTGCACAGAAATCGAGGAGCAGAAATCTGTACAGCAAGTGGCTATACCTTGGCACACATTTCTAAGCAGAAATCCGTACAGCTGTAGTGTTGTTTTTCTACACACAAATCGAGGAAATCATACAGCAGCATTTATGGCATCTTGCACGCTTTTCTAGACAGTATGTACAACAGCATTTAAGGCTGAAGTTTGTGCACAAAAATCGAGGAGGTCGTACAGCGTTTATTGATGTTCTATTTTGCTATTTGCAAATTTTTCCAGTTGGCTGTGAGGCACAGAAAACGAAATAAGTTGTAAAAGTTTGCTTGTTGATTTTTTGTTGAATATTTCTCGTTGTAAAAAGCATTTCCATAAATAAAAAGGAGCTTTCGAACTGGTTTTCCCCTAGAGTTGTAGGGGGTTTTTCCAAGGTCACCTTGACCAAAAATCAATGTGTTTAAATGTGTTGAATCGTTGTTTGTACCTGCTAATTTTTTTTATTTCTGCATTTTCCAGCATTCTGTAAAATTTCCAGAAATTGTATTTTTAGCAAAACTTATTTTCCAGTTGTTGAATGAATGGATATGGGAAAGGGAATTTAACTATTTTGGAGAAATAAGGTGAAACTGAAAACCGGGGTGGGAAATGAGAAATTTTTACAGTCAGGAGGCAGCAAGTAAGGAATAGAGAGATGGGAGATCAACACAAAAGAGGCAAACGCAAAGCCAGAGGAAGCCACACAGAGGCAGCAGAAGTTGTGCAGAGCCAGAAGGGCCTGCATCATCCACGCAGAGGTTGCAGGAGTGACGCAGAAGCCCACAGAGGTTACGCATAGCCTCAGTAGGCTGACGCAGAGGGTTTGAGGTTGTAGCAAAGGTCAGTGGGGCCTACGTTTGGTTTAGAAAAGTGTTGGAAGTTTTTCTATCTGTGGATAAACCAGTTTGGCACCCTGTTGTACAAATTGCTAAATAATAAAATCCTCCCTTGCTGCACCGGTTTTCCCACATTGGGTTTTTCCGAGGACATTAGTCCAAAATAACTGCGTCAATGTGTGCATATGTTTGTTTATGTATTACGGTGTGATATCTACAACAATATTTATTTTAATGTTTGTTGAATTAATTTCATGAATAATTTATGATGAAATAAGTAGGAAAAATAAATCAATTGTTGCAGTGATAGAATTTTCACAGAATTCATTCGCATATCTTCCCTTTGACCGTCTTACATAAGCCCAACCAAATGTTAGTTCAAAAATAGTCAATGAACACTTCAAATCAAACTTACCTTTGTGATGATCTTTCACCATGACATCTTCTTGTAAGTATCAGCATCCTGCATGCAGATAGACACATCTCCCACAGATATTCAGTGTCATGGGTCTTTATCTTTTTCCGACTTCCATTAGTCTTCACATATTTTCGGGAGATATTCTAGTCACATCTTCTTGGACTTCGGATGTTGAATGCCTTATACCATCATTGCATATTTATCATGATCTATTCTTGTCTCTTCACATACTTCATTCTCAAGAGCTTTCAATCAGAGTTTCGCAATTGTAGTCAACCAACTCATACTTCATGTGAGGACATATTATGTTGATTTCATCTAGTGTGACTCATGCCTTTCTGACATTCTTTCATAGGAGGAGATTCCTTTCCTTAGATCATGCTTCTCAAAATAGAAGTAGTGATCCTTGTTACCGACAACCATACGACATGACTTTATAATATTAAATACAAGCATACATACCTTATTTACCTTTAGGCCATCTAGGCTTCTTTCAGGAACTTCCTTGATTGAAAATATCTTCAACCCCTTGATCTACTTCATCTCTCATGTCATCATACCATCATCCCATGATTCCACAAGTTGGAGTTCCTCATGAAACACTTGCTTCCTCTCTAGATCAATGAATCCTCCAATGAGGATTCCATCTCGCATATCCTTTTTCAGCAGATGTTTCCCTTTTAAACTGATGTATGATGAGAATTATCTTGGATGAATTATTCCTTTAATCTTTCAATGAGGTCACCAAGAGCCATATCCTTCAAAGTTGACTATCAAGTATCCTTCATGTTTCCTATGGTGATGTCACGAGCTCGTGTTTCTAATGTTTCCATGATGCCATGATGCATCTTATTATTTATTATAGACATATCCTATAACATAAGATTTAGAAGCTATGTCAACACCCTTTGTGAGGGAGAATATCTTAGACATAGAAGCTATCTCTTACTTCCTCTTTTCTTGGACTTATTATTTTCAGCTTCCTCCACCTTTTCGGTGATATGGGCTTCTTTTCTTCTTTTGATATTGTCCCTTTAGGACAATCTTTCCTAAGGACCGGAATTTTCCAAAATTCCCTTTCTTTCTTGCAAATTTTTGAGTCCAGTAACCTTCAACAGTTTTTCTCTCAACTTGTCTTCTTCTATCTTGCATAGAAACCACAAGTTGTCGAATGAGATAAAATTCTTATCCCCATGAATATTTTTTACCTTGTTCATCAGTTAGTTCATTTACAACAATGATGATTGTCTTCTTATCATCTCTTTAGATCTCACAGCTGAGATCTTATGAAGATAACCCTTCATTCTTTGATACCTTCAATTTTGTGTAGATCAGACCTAAGTCATGTGTGTTAAAATTGGCAATTGGGGCCAAACTCCATGTGGGTCGTCTTATTTATGGCTAATAATATTTTTAGATTCCTCTCATCGAGAGGTGTAGGATTGATCTAAATATCATCTGATTCTGATAAGTATTTATGGAGATATGAATTTATTTTGATTATGGAATTATTATCAAGCCGACCAGCAACTCATGTAGGCTCAGAAGCCCAACAAACGCATCTATTCATCATCAACGTTTGTGTATAAATATAGGAGGCATTTTCCTCATTTTGACACACACTCATCTCATCACATCTCTCTCTCTTTAGTGCACGGAAAAATCTTGCACTAGTGCGCAACGAAATCTTGCACTAGTGTGCAATGAAATCTTGGACTAGTGCGCGGCGAAATCTTGCACTGGTGAGCGGTGAAATCTTGCACTAGTGAGCAGTGAAATCTTACACTGGTGCGCGGTGAAATCTTGCACTCGTCCACGGTGCGGCGGAATCTTGCATTGGTGCGCGGCGGAATCTTGCACTTGTGCACGGCGGAATCTTGCACTGGTGCACGACGAAATCTTGGACTGGTGTGTGGCGAATCTTGGACTAGTGCATGGCGAAGTCTCGGATTAGTGCACGGTGAACGACTCACTAGGAGAGACTTGACAAGTTCGATCTAGGGTTTGTTGCCCTAGTTTAGGGTTGATCTAGGGTTTGTCACTGCTGAAGGAAATCAGATTTATGTACTATTTCTCTCTGTTGAATTATTTAAGATAAAGGAAGATTTGATCAAAGGGTTTAGCCATATTGGGGTTTGTCCCTGGCTAGCCACCACATTTTGTGTCTCTTGTCTTGGCTTGTTTTCTGTCAATCATTTAATGTTATATCTGAACTTTTCTTAATGTACATGTGATTGCTAATCTGTGGATAATAATAAGAAAAAGAAGTAAACTGCTCTAAAAATAGAACATACCATAATTTAACATGGCATCAGCGTTGAGGTGAAGACAAAGCCCAAGAAAGAGCAAGAGCAATCACCGAAGAGAAGATTGGCAGGGTATTCAAAAAAAAATTCATGGGGTCCTCAACACACTTCCCTGCCAAAGACAAGCTCCGTGAGAAGTCTGACTACCACTGATGGAAGATGTCTCTCGATCTAACATTAGAAGACCAGGAAGTGTTGGACCATGTGAATGGCAGAATTGCTAAGCCTCCATCAAATGGATTTGGTGCTGCTAGGAAAAAATGGACCTAAGGGTGGAAGAAAAGGATGATGTTACATTTGTGATAAGGCAAGTCACTATGCAAGGGAGTGCCTTGATAGAAGGGACTCACACCGGGACAATGATCAAAATCCCTCTCATGGCAATCAAAGGAATGGCAAATCTAATAGCAGAGGTAAAAGGAGTGCTGGAAATCAAGGAAGAGGACCACCATTCAAGAAGGCTAGAAATTCAAAATATGAATCTAACATTGTTGACAATAAGTAGGATGAATATTATCTATCAGTTGCTTTAGCTACCTCTGCTCCTTCGGACTCGCTGGGAATTTGGCTTACTGATAGTGGTGCCTCAAGGCACTTCACTAGTTACAAAGAAGTTCTCCATAATCTAATAGAGAAAGAAACTAACCTGGAAATTGTCATTGGAGATAATATGAAATATCCCATGAAAGGTATAGGCAATGTCTCTCTTAAATTGAATCAAGGTAATACGATCCACTTATAGGATGTATTATATGTACCTAACCTCAAGAAGAACCTGGTATCCATTTCGGCAATGGAAGACAAAGGCTACAACGTGGCTTTCAACGATGGCAAGGTACATGCATGGAAAAACAATATTAAAGATGCCTTCACTCTTGGGTTTCGATTTAATTCATTATATCAGGTCGGAGGAAGTCTGCTAGGTGTCATGTCTCGTGACACATCTCAAGCCTTGATCATGAAATCCGAAAAGAAGATCAAGATCTTAAGGACTGATAATGGGACTGAATATGAATCTAACGAGTTTCATGACTTTTGTAAAGAGGTGGGCATTAAGAGGGATACTACTACACCATATACTCCTTAACAGAATGGTGTGGCGTAAAGGAAGAACCGTATGATTGTGGAAGTCGTCCGTGCCATGCTCCATGATCAAAGACTTCCAAAGCTTCTATGGGCCGAAGCTGCAAACGTCGCCATATATGTACGAAACTGATGCCCTCATCAAGCATTGGGTTCTAAGACTCCTAGAGAAATGTTCACCGGTAAGAAACCTGACATATCTTATTTTAAAATTTTTGGAAGACTTGTATATTTTCATGTGTTGAAAGAGAAAAGGAATAAATTGGGTGCATCTGGAAAGAAAGGAATCTTCGTGGGCTATGGTGAAAATACTAAGGGCTATAGAATCTATGTAGCTGGTCAAAGGGAAGCCGTGATTAGTCATGATGTCACCTTTGACGAAGATATGGCTCTCAACAAGGTGGACAATCTTCCTACTTTAAGGAGCTCTCAAGAAGTTGACATCGAGGAACCGGAAGGAAAAGATGATGTAACAATGCCCGATGTGGATGAACCCATGGATCCTATTGATCCACCTGAGCCTTCCTCTTCTAGGAAGAGTCCCTCTTGGCTTAGGGGGCTACTCAATGATGTTGAAGGACACACTGCACCCCGAGGAACCTTCCGTGAAAGTAAGAAACCTAATAGGTATTAAGGATACCTGACCATCATGAGCACGATCATACAAAATGAGCCTTCATCATTCTCAGATGTCGTTAAGCATCAAGTATGGAAGGATGCTATGATTGAAGAATATGAGTCTATTATGAAGAATGATGTCTGGGAAGTAGTTCCCAAACCCCGGGACAAGACAGTTGTTACTTCTAAATGGATTTACAAGATAAAGCATGCAGCAGATGGAAGTACGGAAAAGTATAAGGCTCGTTTTGTCACTCATGGCTTCTCCCATAAGGAAGATATAGACTATGACAAGATATTTGCACCTATTGCCAGATATACCACCATCCACTCAATCATAGCCATTGCAGCTTCAAAAGGATGGAACCTACATTAGATCGATGTCAAGACCACATTCTCGCATGTTTCTATCAAAGAAGAGGTATATGTGGAGCAACCCCAAGGATTTGAGATTTATGATCGAAAATCTCATGTATGCAGGTTGAAGAAGGCTCTCTAAAGCAAGCACCCCGAGCATGGTATGAGAGGATCAATAGCTACTTGATGAAGCTGGAATTCACTAGGAGTGAAGCCGATACTAACCTTTGCTTTAAGGTTGAAGATGAAAAACCTCTCATATTGGTGTTGTATGTGGATGACCTCTTTCTAATAGGTGCAGACCCTCTCATTCACAAATGTAAGAGGGAGTTGGCTTCTGAATTTGAAATGAAGTACCTAGCACTGATGCACTATTTCCTATGACTTGAAGACTGGCAGAAGTCAAGGGAAATTTTCCTATCTCAAGGAAAATATGTGGTGAAGATATTGGAAAGATTCGGTATGGTGGACTGCAAGCCTGTTACTACCCCGATGGAGATTGACTTTAAGAAGTTAAGCAGTAGCGTCGTTGGACCTATTTTACAAAATGCCACTGAGTATTGTCAACTCGTCAGAGCATTAATGTTCTTAGTGAACTCCCATCCAGATATATGCTTCTCAATCAACACATTGAGTCAACATATGGTTGAACCTCACCACATACATTGGATTGGTGCCAAGAATCTATTAAGATATCTTCGTGGCACAATTACTTATGGGTTATGGGTTAAGATACACTGCTGGAGATGTGAGACTACTTGGATACATTGATGCCGATTGGGTTGGCAATGTGGTGGACCGTAAGAGCACTTTCGGGTGTTGTTTCTCCTTGGGATCTGCTTCGATATCCTGGATGAGTAGGAAGCAAAAGTCGGTGGCTTTGAGCACCACCGAGGCAGAGTACATTGTTGCCTGTATGGCCTCCTGCGAGGTAGTCTGGTTGCGAAAGCTCTTCAGTGAGATGTTCGGATTTACATTGGATATCACTGTGATCCTATGTGACAACCAGAGTGGGATTCGTTTGTCAGAGAATCCCGTATTTCATGATCGCTCCAAGCATATCGATATTAGGTACCACTATATTCAAGATATGGTGCAGCAAGGAGCAATAAGGCTCCAACATATCGGTACAGATGAATAGGTTGTTGACATTCTAACAAAGCCCCTAGGGAAGGTCAAATTCCTGACTTTCCGAAAACGACTTGGTGTCATTCAAAGACCCTCTGATGAGGGTCCTGTATGATGTATTGAGCTCTACGAGCTCCAAGGGGGGTGCAGGGTACTTCTTGGAGTGACATATGACCTCAGGGTGACTCACCATCCTCTAGTGGTGTACGTGTACAGGGTAAAAGAATCAAAACTTTTCCTGTGACACCCTGTGGTGACTATGTAGCAAGATGATTAGTTCTCCTGTGAGGTCTGGATGATGCGTTCTCCATGACGATTATGTAGCAGGATGATTAGTTCTCCTATGAGGTCTATGTTAGACTCAGTCTCGTCAGCCCTTCGTCAGCGATCAAAATTTCTCTTTTACATTTCATTATTAGGGGTCTCATTCGTCCAGTCGGGTTTCATTCCGTTTAAAAAAAAACATAAATTATCTGTCGAAAGGCTCTTTACCATCTAAGGTTAGACGAAGAGAACCCTTGAGATCTGCACGTATGTTGTTACTCAACTATGATTTAACCATTTCAAATGAGAGACTGTCATATAAATGAGCATATGATTTCCTTTAGGTCGCATACTTCTCACATTTTAAATTGGTCTCTTGTAAGTTGTGCCTACTTTCTCTCCGTTTCCCTTTGGCCCCTCCAGATCATTGGAAGCTTAAAATATCAGAAGGGGTCATCAGGTTCTAGTCTTTCGGTTATCAGCAAGGGGGTTGCCTCGGTTTTTAAAGGAATTGAGGCATTTCATCGTTATATTGCCTGCAGGCTCGAGTTTTTAAGTAGTCTGAGGTCGTTATTGAAGTATTAGGGAGCCAACTTGCTTTATTGCAGGAGTGGAGCCATCCCTCAAAAAACCCAAGATGTAGGGACAACAAGTTCATTTGCACCCAAATTCCCAAAGCAATATCGTGCCTAAGCATTTGAAGGCCAAAACCGCGAATTGCATGCTGGTGGACAGTGTTGGAGGGTGTGCTACACATTGAAGCTGTGCGCTACGCACAGGGCAGTGCGCTACCATTGGGCGAGCGCGGCCTTTGTAAAAATACACAGGCGCTACGCATCAGGTTGTGCGCTACGCATTGGGATAGCGCGCTACGCACTCAGTCCAGCACACAATTTGTTTATATTTATGCGCCCAGATCGTGTCTAATCGCCTCCAAAGCTGCAAGTAGGTGTTCTATAACTGATTCAATCAATTTGATATTGTTTATAGTGTGTTTGAAGAGAGGAGGTGATGTGTTGGGTGTAAGAAATCGAATGAAATCCTAGGCCCCTATCAAAATCTTTTTTAAGGGTATTAAAGGACATATGGGTAATTGGTGAAGATTTTTCTGCCTTTCCTTGGTGAAACATAGCTCCATGCCCATTTGAAAGCTTTGAGCCAGCAACACTTCATACCCTTGTCCATTTGTCAAACTGTCCTTGTGACTGTTTCATGCCCAATTACACCAATCAGAATGTCCATTATGGCATAAGTCTTATGATGTTTCGGTTGGCTTTTTGAGTATGTATTGAAATTGTGATTTCACCACACCTACAACATATATATTGCAGACCTCCTATTGCAGTTATTGTGTTTTCAAAGCCATGTCAGACACAGAGTCAGTGTATGAGCAGGAAAATGACAGTGATTCCCCAACAGGGGGAAATGTGCCACAAAGGCCTCGCAGAGGTGGCAAAGGTGGTAAACATCTTAGAGAAGAGCCCATTTCTATGGTACAATTGCAGGCTTGCCCACTTGCCATGGATTGTTTTCGCCATCAGTCATGCTATCATTATTGTGAGCTAATTTCACGATTTCAGCATCATCGTGAATTAGCTCGCTTGTTTGTTCTCCATTTACATGATGGCCATGTAAACCTCGTTGGAGTTAATTTCATTTTGTCACCAGAGACTATTGCAGAGGCCACTGGGATACCAAATATCGGGGAGCAATGGAATAAGCGTCATCAGTTAGAGAAATCATATTATGAGCCATATATTAAACCTAGGTATATGAGGCACTTGAGCAGAGTTTTTCCTTTCCACCACCTGAATGATCGGTTTGCACCTTTGATGAAACTCATCATTCATTATTTCAGTTGTGAGGGCAGATTCGCACGTCTTTATGCATACCATGTCTGTTTGTTGATGCATTTTACAAGGGTACGTCTGATGAACATTCCATACTTTATGTTTCGCAACATAGAGAGGATGGTTGGTTTAGTACAAAGGAAGAATCCAACATAGCGCACAGCAGTATTTATCATTACGCATTGATCAAGATCGTAGTGGTACATCAGTTGGCACAGCAGGGCATTACGTGGGAGGATTTTATTTCTCACGACTTTTTCACAGCACCTCAACCACCCCTAGAAATGCCACCCCCAGAGATAGTTCATGATGAGCGAGAGCCTTTACAGCAGTTTGACATGCCCAAGGTCGAGCATATAAATGCTCCAGTGTATATGACATATCAGCGAGGCCACGGGGTCTTATTTGCATCTGCACGACGAGTACTATCTCCACCTGAGGTGGAAGGGGTCTTGTTGACTTCATCAGCACAGCGAGTATTATCCCCACATGATGTGGAAGGGGTCTCGCCTTCTTCTTCAGCACAGGTATAGATCCAGGATACGGGCAAGAGGCCCATGTTTGATGAGGGTCCTTCAGGAGGTCAGGACACAGATATCATTGATGTTGATGCTAGCTCTCCTAGCTCGGAGCTAAAGGAGATCATCCGAGAGAAAAGGGCTAAGAATGAGTCGCTGCAAAAGAAATTGTAGATGGCTAAGTGAGTGATCAACTACTTGGAGCAGCGCAACAAACAGTTGGAAGATGAGCATACACTTTATGAGTTGTGGAAAATCCGGGAAGAACGAGAATTGGCCCGAAAGAGACCCGGTGATTTGACACCTATTGATCGAGAATCAATGCTCATCCGGGTGTACACTCATTTGGAGAAGTTGTTGGCGAAGGTAAACAGAGACAAGGACATGCTTCGTCATATGAAAACTCACTATTGGGCTCGCATGCATGTTTGCAAAGCGAAAATGAAGATCCTAAAGAGGCGTTTGAGCAAAGCGCTAAAACAACGGAAAAAGCCTGATCCACTCCAAATTTTGGCCGAGGCTTCATTGGCGGGGCACAACACATGATAGACGGTCTTCACTCCGAATTTGAGCAAATTCGGAGAAAATTTTGTCATTCTGAAATTTTTGGCTTGCAAAATAGGTTTTTTGGCTCAACGCGTAGCGCGCAGCGCGCAACCCATAAGATTGGGAGGTTAAAATCACAAATGGCTTGTAGTTTTGGATTTTTCATGATGAATTATACATGCTCAGCTATTGCCAAAGCATTTCATCAAGTTCTGGGTGACCAAAAGGCTCAAAAACATCATGAAAATCACCTTTCTGCCACCTTTTCCAACAACAAGAAGTACCTCTGGGAGAATATAGTTTTGAGGGGGAAAATGAGCTTCAAATTGAAAAATTCTACTTGGGTTGGAAAGTAGACATCCATGGCTTTCCAACAAGCTATCATGAGCTCAATTTGGATGTCAAGAAGTGCCCCAAAAATAGGATGAAATGTGCGCTACGCAGAGGGATCAGGGGCGCTACGCATACAGTTTTTGGTCCAGTTTTCATTCTTCAGCTCAGGAAATGAACCCAGTTTGACCAGTTTTGACTTGTGATGTGATTTTTCACTCCCCTTGATGTAATTAATGAAACATGATGTTATTTTGACACTTTATTACTTATTCTAGAAGATTCATTCACTAAAAGGTGAAAATTTAATGAATGAATTGGTTTCCTACCTTATAGAGGCAAGTTGTTTTGACTGCCTAGATTATAGTGCTTTGTTTAGAGTTGGTTGAAACAACTCCTAGGATGATGAGCTCGACCCCTAGAGGCAAGGGAATGGGTTGGCTTGCCTATATTATGTATTTTCTTAGTCATTTTCAGGGTTGGACTCCTGGGAATAGCTTGACACTCTATTGTACATATTTTATCTGCAATTTTGGCAAAGGAAGACCAGGGTTTGCAGCACTATTTGGGATTCATGTGGTTTTATGTGTTGATGGTGTGCTTCTTTCAGTATTTGTAAGTTGTTTATGTGTATCGCTTTCCTTCTCTTATCTTCTGCAATTAAACAAATGAAGTGTTAAGGTAGAATTCATAATCTGTTATGCTCTGCCTTTAAGTTTGTTTGATTTTCCATGTTTTCATCTGTTTATGGAGAATCCTTAAAAGTTTCTTGCTCTCCTTAACCTCTCACCAGTCTGATCTATCCATTCATTCTCTTTAAATGCATCAAAACAATCGCCTATCTTGCCTCGAGTAGACCTCTGCAAAAGTTATGCCTCATCCCCGCACCCAAAATTGCCTTTCCTTTGAATTCAACTAAACTCAAAAAAATCAATTTCAAAATCCTTGTACTTCATACCTAGCCTAAAATTAGTCATCAATTTAGTCATCTCGAGCCTCATTGATTACCTTTTGCCGAGATTAACTCGGAGAGAGCCCTCTCCTGTCCTCATAGGGCTAGCTACGAGGTTGAGCGTGGTTTTTTTGGAAATAATACTGAGAGGGGGGGTGAATCAGTATTATCAAATTAGATACTTTTTCATTTTTACACTCAGATTCATATACACGACTTCAGTTAAGGATATGCGCGACTGTGTTAAATTCAACAAGCGTATATGCAACAATCTTATGATTCAGTTAGCTTATCTTCAGTAAATGCATCAGAACATTATTAACCAAATTAACAATAAACAGGTGTAGTAAAACAGTACAGATCATCACACATAAGAAGCACACATGAACACCATGATATAAGGTGGAAACCCAATGTGGGTGAAAACCACCTGCTGCAATTCGTCTCTTTATTCTTTTAATAAGAAACTTCTTTTACAATGTACTGGTGTCCTTTACCAGCACGCAGGCTACAACCTGCAGAGGGCTACAACCCTTTCTCGTTTTCCAGTTACTTCTGGAAGGGAGTTACAACCCCCTTAGCTCTTGTACTAGCGGATATACTAGTACGTAGGTGCTGACCTACAGAAGGCTGCAACCTTCTTTTCTTCAAGGACCACGTTTCATCAATTTTCAGACTGGATCCATAAGTACAAAACAATCATTGTTGCAATTCAATCATCAACTTATACTTGCGTCATAAATCTCTAAATCACCCAATACTGAATCTCTGAAACCCTGTCATCAAAAACACAAAACGCAAACTAGAGCCCAGAACTCTGTGATAACCAGTAGAATCAACAGCAACCTGAAATACCAAATCTCATAATGTATACGCTACTTTACTATATCAAAACCGCGTGTATACGCGCTTTCACCACATGCAACCCGCGTACAGATCTAAAGATAATTACTTGTACCTTCGTTGTTATATCAACGCAATCCAAGCAGCACAAACGGATAACCAGCAATACTAGATCTTCACCCTTCGTCAGACATTCATTCCTTGCTCTAACTTTTGCCTAATGATATTCTCCTTATATAGGTTTAGGCTTCTCTCAATACCATGGTCCAAAACCATGTAGAAACAATACCATGAACCCAATACCTAGGGTCGTCACTTTGGACCAAATACCATGGACCAAAACCATGGTTTTCAACATGTACGCGCCTTTACTTCCATTAACCCGCGTGTATACGTGTACGGGCCTTTTTCTCTGCTAACCCGCGTATATACGCACTTTCATCATGGTCAACCTACGTATACCTCTCTCTTGACCTGCTGCATTCTAATCTGTCATCTGATTAAGTTGCCATCACCTGTATCAAACCTCTGAGTGAGTTTCCATCAAGGACAACACCTGTATCATAATGTCAACAATCTCCCCCTTTGGACTTGATGGCAACCACCACACCAGGTCACTCTCCCCCTTTGACATCAAGGGCAAAGGGCGGACCACGATATTCTCTTCCTTGGTATACCTTCTGCTGTCCATACTCCCCCTGAGTACCTGCTGAAATCTCTGAATGAGCTCCCCCTTTGTATATGCCAAGATGTATCAATCCATCCATGCTCCCCCTGAGCAAATGCAAGATTTAGGACCAGCACTTCATTCAAAATCATGACTATCATTCATCATATATGATCTGCACCATAAGCATCAGCATCTAAATTTGCAATACCATTCCTTTAATCAAACAGCAAGATGTATCATTTAGCTTCATAGACTTTATCAACAAGTCCTAACCATAATGCCAACAATGCATTATTTGAATAACATGCTCCTCCTGAGCCTGTGCCAACCATTTCTTATCATGACCGAACCATTTCTTAGGTCTGTTCTGCTGCCCTTTCTTCTGATCTCCATATACGCGACTCTACAGCCTGTAAATCGTGTATATACGCGACTTCTCTTCATTATATCAGCGTATGCAAGATGGAATACTGAATTTCTTCACTTTCAATATCCCCTGTGTCTGTTATGTCAGCTAACTGAGTTATGTCACACCTCTGTCTCTAATTCTATCTTCTGAAATGGTGGCGATGTGTGGTCCTCTTGTTTTGAACTTTGAAATTTGCTCTTGCATTCCCTTGCTTTATGTCCAAGTTTGTTGCATGAATAACATCTTACATATTTCATGTTCCTTCTATTGCAATCAATTGTTTTGTGTCCATATGCATTGCAGGCAAAGAAATATCCTCTGAAGTACCTAGTATGTGATGATCTTTTGTGATGATCTTGAACCATTCTACTTCTACATCTGTCTGCAACATGTCCAAGATTATGACATACATAGCATTCAACATTATTCAGTGGAGGAGTAAAAGATTTCCTTTGAAGAATCTCGTTCCTTGATTGTTGATGGGGATGTCCTCTCAACTCCTTGTTGAGTATTTTAGATTTCTCTTTGGAGTTCCTTGCCTCACCTTGTGAACTAGATTCTCCTTCAACAGATTCATGAAAACCAAGACCAGTCTTGATACTAGGGGATCTTTGACTACCAAGAATGTCATCCAAAATCTTAGTACTATCTTGAAATTGCAACAATTTATCCTTTTCTTCAAATTTACCTTTTAAGATATTTACCTCAACCTGATGTTGTTCTTCCTTTTTCAGATACTGTTTCCTTAGGTCTTCTTCAGCTTTTCTTCCTTCTTCCACTTGTTTCTTTAATTTGATCACTTCATGTTCAAGAGCTTCTTTGTTTTGCTCCTTTGATTTTTCAAGATCTTCTTTTAGAGAAAAAATCTTTGATTCAAGATTCTCAATTGTTATGCTCTGATCTTTTACTATATCCTGCAATTTCTCCCTTACCCTGGTTACTGTCTCCAATTTTTCATTTAATCTGGTAACTTCTTCAGTTTCTGCATTCTTCTTATCATATGCCATGAGACTTCTAATGTCTTCACTTCCATTGAATGATTCATTACTTTTAACATGGGTATAATAGCTTATATTACCTTCTTCAGACCTCATTCCTCTGTTATGAGGGCATCTAGCAGCGTAGTGACCAACTCTACCACATGAAAAGAATTTGAAAGGTAGCTTACCTTTGAATCGTCCAGTTCCCCTTTCAAGATTATTGACAAAATTTACCTCATCTTCTTCCTCTGCTTCGAATGCGGCTTCTGATGGTCCCTCTTTTCGCATCTCAAAAGCAGTTAAGATTCCGTGAAATTGTGACATGGTGATTTTCTGCAGATTCTCCTTTTCTTATATGGCACACTTTGGAATCAAATTTAGCAGACAGGGATCTCAAAACTTTTTCAACTAAGACAACTTCCTTAAATTCTTCACCCAAATCCCTCATACAATTTACAATCTCATCCATACGCAAGTAATTAGCTATGCTTTCATTACTATGCATCTTAAGATTTTCATACCGGATTCTAAGAGTTTGAAGCTTTGCTCTTTTTACCTGTTCATCTCCTTCGTCGCTTAGAATGATTTTGTCCCATATTTCCTTAGCTGATTTGAAATGCATGATCTTCATAAATTCTGATTGTGTCAAACTTCCCAATAAGACAGTAATAGCTTTCGCATTGAGCTCATATTGCTTTTTCTCGGCTGCATCTGTAGGAACTGCTGATGGGAAATTGTATCCACTTTCTACGATTCCCCAAACTTCTGCTCCAATTGATTGTAGATATATTGTGGTTCTTATCTTCCAGTGGGTAAAGTTGCTCCTGTCAAAGATTGGTGGCCTGATATGTGCCTCTTTTTCTGGATTAGCCATTCTGATGGATCTTTTCCTTCAAGCGATCAAGCTTCTTCAAAAGGACCTGCTCTGATACCAAGTGTTGGAAATAATACTGAGAGCGGGGGGGTGAATCAGTATTATCAAATTAGATACTTTTTCATTTTCACACTCAGATTCATATACGCGACTTCAGTTAAGGATATACGCGACTGTGTTAAATTCAACGAGTGTATATGCAGCAATCTTATGATTCAATTAGCTTATCTTCAGTAAATGCATCAGAACATTATTAACCACATTAACAGTAAACAGGT
>APFE030844891.1:56279-119995 GCA_000404065.3 Pinus taeda
TACAGATCTAAAGATAATTACTTGTACCTTCGTTGTTATATCAACCCAATCCAAGCAGCACAAACAGATAACCAGCAATACTAGATCTTCACCCTTCGTCAGACATTCATTCCTTGCTCTAACTTTTGCCTAATGATCTTCTCCTTATATAGGTTTAGGCTTCTCTCAATACCATGGTCCAAAACCATGTAGAAACAATACCATGAACCCAATACCTAGGGTCGTCACTTTGGACCAAATACCACGAACCAAAACCATGGTTTCCAACATGTACGCACCTTTACTTCCATTAACCCGTGTGTATACGTGTACGCGCCTTTTGCTCTACTAACCCGCGTATATACGCACTTTCATCATGGTCAACCTGCGTATACCTCTCCCTTGACCTACTGCATTCTAATCTGTCATCTGATTAAGTTGCCATCACCTGTATCAAACCTCTGAGTGAGTTGCCATCAAGGACAACACCTGTATCATAATGCCAACAGGTTTGATGTAGCCTTGAGTTTTACCTTATTTCAGCCTAAGGTAGATTTGAGCGCTAACATAGTGGCGACCATACTGGGGAAGATGGTTTGTTGTTGATGTGACATTCAACTGGTTGATTGTCTTATCCCAGTACATGAAATCAAGTTGCAGATCTGATGCTGATGGTGGACAGCAGTCAGACACATATGAAGGCTGAAACATTCACCTGGCGACTCCAACTCGATCCAGACATACCAGTGCTCACTGATCCATTTATGCAATGATAGGGTATGTGGCAAACCCTGCACTTTGAGAAGCTGTAAACGAAGTTAGAGAGTGGTTAGTGGATATTGAAATTAATGAAGAATTTTTCAGTCCCTTGCTTCAACGTTTGAAATCTCCAAAGTTCCCTCTTGAAACTAAAACTGGTGTCTGTGAGTTAATTGTTGAAAAACTTGAGAAGGAGATTCAGTATTTGAATGAGCAGATCCAGACATATGATTTCTGAGATCCTAAAAAGTTCTTGGAAACTCTTCCTCCTTCGAAACAAGAAATAATAGAGTTGCCTACAAATGTTTGCATTGACAGTGTGCAGCTAGAGATATGTATTGCGGAGTTGGGGCAACAAACAGAGTCTAGCTTTTGCGATCCTATTGCAACATACATGGAAATGTTTTTTAGTTTGACTGACAAATCAAACTGTCTTTTACATGATCAGGCTCATTACGTGCATGAAGGGTTGCCAGCAATTACATCTGTGTCCTGGTGCAAGCATTCTCAAGCGGCATCATTCTCAGTTTTACTTGAATGGTTGGTCTGGCATTACAGCATTACTTGATTCATTGGCTCGGCAACAGAGCAGGGTAGATTTTGTAAATAAATAAGCAGCTCAAGGGTAGCATTTCGTTCTAGTTTCATTACAGTTTTGGTTTGAAGTTTGCTGAATCAGTTTTTCAATCCTTTCAGTCCAGTTTCAGTCCATAAATGAGTTGAAAGTCTCGTGTTGTCTGTCAAAATAATGACTCCATCGCCCAATGGACGGAGGCACTGTCTACTCTCCCAAAGATTTGCAGTTCTTGGCACCTCCAAGAAGCAGCAGCTGCCATCCCCATTGGAGCCAATGTTAGACTCAGTCTCGTCAGCCCTTCATCAGCAATCAAAATTTCTCTTTTACATTTCATTATTAGGGTCTCATTCGTCTAGTCGGGTTGCATTCCGTTTAAAAAAAAAAAAAAACATAAATTAATTTGTCGGAAGGCTCTTTACCATCTAAGGTTAGACGAAGAGAACCATTGAGATCTGCACGTATGTTGTTACTCAACTATGATTTCACCGTTTCAAATGAGAGACTGTCATATAAATGAGCATATGATTTCCTTTAGGTCGCATACTTCTCACATTTTAAATTGGTCTCTTGTAAGTTGTGCCTACTTTATCTCTGTTTCCCTTTGGCCCCTCCAAATCAGTGGAAGCTTAAAATATCAGAAGGGGTCATCAGGTTTTGGTCTTTCAGTTATCAGCAAGGGGGTTGCCTCGGTTTTTAAAGGAGTTGAGGCATTTCATCGTTATATTGCCTGCAGGCTCGAGTTTTTAAGTAGTCCGAGGTTGTTATTGAAGTATTAGGGAGCCAACTTGCTTTATTGCGGGAGTGGAGCCATCCCTCAAAAAACCCAAGATGTAGGGACAACAAGTTCATTTGCACCCAAATTCCCAAAGCAACATCGTGCCTAAGCATTTGAAGGCCAAAACCGCGAATTGCATGCTGGTGGACAGTGTTGGAGGGTGCGCTACGCATTGAAGTTGTGCGCTACGCACCGGGCAGTGCACTAGCATTGGGCGAGCGTAGCCTTTGTAAAAATACACAGGCGCTACGCATCAGGCTGTGCGCTACGCACTGGGATAGCGCGCTACGCACTCAGTCCAGCACACAATTTGTTTATATTTATGTGCCCAGATCGTGTCTAATCGCCTCCAAAGCTGCAAGTAGGTGTTCTATAACTGATTCAATCAATTTGATATTGTTTATATTGTGTTTGAAGAGAGGAGGTGATGTGTTGGATGTAAGAAATCGAATGAAATCCTAAGCCCCTATCAAAATCTTTTTTAAGCGTATTAAAGGACATATGGGTAATTGGTGAAGATTTTTCTGCCTTTCCTTGGTGAAACATAGCTCCATGCCCATTTGAAAGCTTTGAGCCAGCAACACTTCATACCCTTGTCCATTTGTCAAACTGTCCTTGTGACTGTTTCATGCCCAAATATACCAAACAGAATGTCCATTATGGCATAAGTCTTATGATGTTTCGGTTGGCTTTTTGAGTATGTATTGAAATTGTGATTTCACCACACCTACAACATATATATTGCAGACCTCCTATTGCAGTTATTGTGTTTTCAAAGCCATGTCAGACACAGAGTAAGTGTATGAGCAGGAAAATGACAGTGATTCCACAACAGAGGAAAATGTGCCACAAAGGCCTCGCAGAGGTGGCAAAGGTGGTAAACATCTTAGAGAAGAGCCCACTTCTATGGTACAATTGCAGGCTTGCCCACTTGCCATGGATTGTTTTCGCCATCAGTCATGCTATCATTATTGTGAGCTAATTTCACAATTTCAGCATCATCGTGAATTAGCTCGCTTGTTTGTTCTCCATTTACATGATGGTGAATCTTGGGCTGGTGCGTGGCGAAATCTTGGACTGGTGCACGAAGAAGTCTCGGACTGGTGCACAGTGAACGACTCATCGGTAGACACTTGAAAATTTTGATCTAGGGTTTGCTGCCCTAGTTTAGGGTTGATCTGGGGTTTGATGCTGCTGATGTAAATCAGATATATGTATTATTTCTCTCTGCTGAATTATTGAAGATAAATGAAGATTTGATCAAAGGGTTTCCCCATATTGGGGTTTGTCCCTGGCTAGCTGCCACATCTTGAGTCTCTTGTCTTGGCTTGTTTTCTGTCAATCGTTTAATGTTCTATCTGCACTTTTCTTAATGTACATGTGATTGCTAATATGTGGATAATAATAAGAAAAAGAAGCAAATTTCTCTAAGCATAGAACATACCATAACTTAAGAATGTGACCTTATTTATCGCATATTCAGAGAATATTCTTACGAGTGTATCATATCTCTTTGATGTCTCCAATATTGCTATATGAGGGGACCTTTCATAAGAATCCCTTTCCATAGATTCAGAGGAGACATTTTTCATTGATGTGTTCAATGACTTCACTTTCTTCGAGAACTATGTATATCCTCCTTTTTCGTGCAATGAATTTTGATGTCCCAACCAACTTATAGATCTCCTTGCAAACATGAAGACATTTTACCAAATTTATTTAAAGAATCAAATATACTTACTTGACAAGTGAAGAAGAAATCTTCATCTTTATCACTTTGATGATGGTTGAAGATGATGTATTAGTGTTCCCTCTTGGATGATCTTCCTCCAAATGAAAAATCCTTTCTACAATAGAGAAGGTTGCTCCTCTTGATGAGGATGATTTGTTGCTTCCTCGAACGATCTTCTTTCAGGACAAGGAGAGGATCCTTGCTTTCTTTATAACCTTCAAGATGATGACAATTTATTCTAACCTTTAATATACTTCGACTTCTTCGGTAGTGAATGAGTGCAAATCAGATTTTCTTCTAAGGCTTCAAATTTCTTCAAGATGATGTGATCTTCGTCTTTAAAGTTCTTTGAGCTATCTTGCTTTGTAGATAACTTGATGACTAGAGGATCCAAAAATAATTGTTGTTGTAGATTGCTTCTTTGATCTAGGGTTTTTTTCTTCAATGTAGATCTTGATCATTTGCTTTAATAACATTTGACTTACTTAGATGCTTTTCTTTGAAACTCGATCCTTGAGTGTCTCTTTGATTTGATGCCCTTCCCTTGACTTTAGCACCTTATCTCTGATACATGTTGACAAATCTAAGGCACTAGTATTAGGTGATTTCTCTTTCATGTGAATGTTTTTTACTACTTTAGGTTAGGATCTTCTTCATGTTAGATTATTAGTGTTCTTCTTCATCTAACATTAACCAATGCATGAACATAAATACACAAGAGACGCAACATGTAGGCTATACGTTAGGGTCAAAACCTTTCACTCTTTGAGAGGAAAACCCGCACAAATTCTTCTTCTATAAATTCCAATTGATGAATACCAAGACCAAGACCCTTGACCTAGTAGCCTCTCCAAGACCAAGACACATGTCCTCTTCACTATCAGTCTTCTTCTTTGATTCTCTTCTACTTTGATCTGCATCTAGATCTTCCATCATGTGATAGTATCGAGAACTTGCCACATACCAATAATTTTCCTGAGATAGCATCGAGTCCTCTTTGTTGTAATACAAAGATTATAACGAGGTCATTACTATGGTATTTATCAATTTGTGATCTCCTTATTGTAGCACCGAGACTCTCCTTCAGAATTACTATCCTGAGATTAGTCCTTAGACTAATCCGAACTGATCTCTACATCTGAACCTCTATAGCCTTTTACTAATCTTGATACCCGAAATCTTCATAGATATCGACATGAACTTCCCTTTGTTGTTACCTATCTGAAAAACACAGAGATATGCCCTGTTGTCTTTACTTTTCTAAATTTTGAACAATGATTTGACATTTGAACTTCTCCATAGCAATGTATCAACGAAACAAATGTTGACTCTGTTCACCGAAATCTCAGAGCTATACAAAGTCTGTTTACTGTGTTTGTGCAAGGAGCCTAGCCTCCTATATATAGTGATTCAACCATATATTAAGCTGACTTTAGCATCAAAATAGGTGTGACATTTGGGTGAGCCGACACAAGTTATTTTCTTCATATTGCAGGCCGACATCGAGTCAAGAGGATTGTGCTTGTATTTTGGAGATATTTCTAGACACTAGATTGACTCCTATACATTTTACATATGCTCAAGAAGAGATCTTCATACATGACATTAATTCTTTGACCTTAATGAAAAATCCTAAGGCTCTCAATGTGAGGCAGCAAAACCCGCATGTTACATAATTTGGGAATTAAATTAATTAAACCCTTATTTAATTAAACTATCAGACCCTAGCCTCTTTAGTGGAACCCAAACTAAATTAAACTTCCATTCAAACCTTATTGCATCCGAAAACTATGCTAACCAGCACGCATCTTCCGAAGCGATATCCGTCAGATCTCGTCCATACATAATGAACGGTTGTGATCAATCTAGAATTCAACTGGATTAAATCACAGTCCATATGATATCACATCCAAAATAAATTAAATATCGTGCATCTTCCGACGTGATTACCGTCGGATCTGACCTCTTCAAGCAAACGGTCACGATTAACTAAGCTATTAACTCAGTTCCATAATTTATTGCATCCATTTTTGGAATTAATGACTGCACTTGTTGGCACGCGATGACCATCGGATGACTTCAATGGTCACAATTGATTCATCAATTAACTCAACTTTATAATTTCTTGGGTCCATTTCATGTGTTAAGGTGCGTGCACATTCACCAGTGAACACCATCGATCTCCTGCTTATAGATCATCATTGATCCATCCTGTGATCAATGATGATTTTTTAGTGCATTCAATCTTTGTCTACTTTCAACTAGAGACCAACAAGTTAAAGCCTTTGTCCAGGCCTATCATCAAACAACAGAGTCCGCTAAAGGTTTTAATTTTAGACACACAATTTCTCATATTTAACAGAGGATTCAGCCTACGATTTAAAGAATCAACGAAACCAAATTACATAATAAAAGATCACACAGAAACATGTTTTGAACACAGAACCCCTTTCATTCATAACAGTGTTTACATATACATTCAGAACATCTCGTGCTCTGATCTATTCTCTCCACTACTTAGCTCTCTCTAACACACTCTACACTTCTAACCCTCTATAACACTCTCCTCGTAGGCTTACATTTATATATTAATTACATAATTATGGATTACACTAAATCCATGATTTTTCCCATAATTTACTCAACTAATTCCTATTCAAGGATCTTGTAATCCCAAAAATCTCTACGAGATCTACACATATCAATTATCCCTGATATTCTCACATAGTTGAGAATAATTTACAACTAAACCCTCACACATATATTCTCACTCAATCTATACAAGATTCCTAAAAATAATTAAAAACATCACCCCCCTAAATCAACCAAATGAACAATAATATTCTGAGCAGGATGCTCCTGCATCACAATGGGAGCTACCTAAAATAAAATCACATGCTCATGAAACCCATGCAGCAAGGCTTACAAAAATAATTTTATTTCCTTTATTACATCAATTACAAAAGTCACAATTACATGTCATTATGAAGACCAAACCTAGTTACACTTTTCAACACATGTTGCTACAGTAAAGCCGAAATGCAGAAGTGAAGTTAGGTCATCAAGAAGAGATATTTTGCAAGTTGGATTCTCTAGGAGAGAGAATCCACCCAATCGAAGGAGAAATGAACAAGATCTAGGGTTTCTACATAAGATTTTTTTTTGGCAAGTCGAAGTTGCAAAGTATTTTACTGGGCAAGTTGAAGTTGCAGAAGAATATGATAGGTAGATCGAAGTTGCAGAAGAATCTGCTGGGAAGGTTGAAATTGCAGAAGAAGTTGTTGGAAGTTAGAATTTCCAAAAGTTGTTAGAAGCAAGGTTTGACTTGGTCTTGGAGGGTCCTGGTTAATGGTCTAAGTCATGGAATTGGTCAATTGAATATTCTATAAGAAGAAGAATTATTGTGGGTTTTCCTCTCAATTGAAGAGGTTCTAGCCCTAGATAATAACCTGCATACTATGTCCTATTGTCTTATTGTTATTTATGCTTTCGTAGTTGTTTGATGATAGAGAACACTAATAATAATAAGTGAAAGAACAATATAACT
Source organism: Pinus taeda (assembly GCA_000404065.3). Lineage (NCBI taxonomy): Eukaryota > Viridiplantae > Streptophyta > Pinopsida > Pinales > Pinaceae > Pinus > Pinus taeda. Next base: position 63,649 of record APFE030844891.1, read on the forward strand.
AAGTAAAGTAAAATCACATCACAAGCAGTTATCAAGAAGAGAGTTCACCTACCTAGTTGCCCCTAAATTTCTCAACATGGTTTCAGAGATAAGGTGACAAATCAAGGGAGGCTAGCTCAAAAAAGGGCACTCAAGTACTGAAGCACTAGAAGATCATCAAGGGCATTAACCATCAAAAGGGACCTCTCATCTCAAAGGCACTACAAGGACAAGGATTAAATCATCATATTGAAGAAAGTAACTAGAAGAATACCCATAAACCCTAGTGCGTTCAAAGAAGCATTCTGCACTTACAATCATTCTTGGGAACCTCGCTCAAGAAAGGTAAGATCTCAAAAACCTTGCTGCCACTAAACAGACTTTGAAGCATCTTGAAGTTTACACATCAAGGGGACGCAGTAGAAGTTGTTGTCATCATCATCAAGGATTCAAGGTGATCTCCCTCTACTTGAATTCAAGGATCACTTTTGAAGGAAGACATGTTCATCAAGAAGACAGCATCCACTATCAATATCATCATCTAAATCCGGAAAGCAACAATTGAACATATTGTCATCAAGGGTATCTTCACAAGTATCCTTATGTCCACATCTGAATCTATCAAAATTTCTTTTTGCAAGGAGAGCAACAAGTTGGTTGGGTCATCAAACTTTCTTGCATGGAAGAAGAGGATTGATTTGATCCTCATCGAAAATGAAGTTGTGGAACATGTTAAGGGATCAATCACTAAACCTCCAAAAAAAGAAGCTCAAGCACTTGCAAAATACATGAAAGCGGAAGTAAGGGCTTAAAGGATTTTCATAGAATTCATTAAATATCCCCTCATGCCCTATGTATCAAAATTAGAAACATCAAAAGAAATATATGACAAACTTTTAGAATTATTCTTCATAAGCACTACACGAGAAGTGATCTCATTAAGACAAGAACTCTACAAGATGAAGATATCAAAATAATAAGGAATAGCCTCATACTTTATGAGCGTGTCAAAAATCAAAGACCAACTACAAGAGTTGAGAGAAATAATCTTTGATAAGGAAATGACAACTATAGTACTCAATGCACTACCAGAGGAATGGGGCAATTTTACATCAAGAATTTATGGAAAGAAAGAGGCTACCACGTTCAATGAACTATGGTCTATGCAAAACTGAAGAAACTAGACTAAAGATAAAAAAATGATATAGGATCAAACAAGAAAACACAAACATTTGCTGCCATGGCAAAGAGAAAATGAAAGTTTGGAAAATTTGGTCCTAAAAAGAGGAAGAAGAATATGAAGGTTCAATGCTATGGTTGTCAAGAATATGGGCACTACAAGAGAGATTGTCCCAAGCTCAAGAAGGACGACAGCAAAAGAGGAAGGGAGGAAGCCCATATAACTGAAGAAATGGATGATGCTGAGAAGAAGAAGTCAAAGAAGGAATAAGTGAAAGATCTCTACTATGATTGAGACAATCTTATTCACCAAGTTCATCTCTGTTTTTGTATAACAGTGATAATAGGAAGAATTAGAAGCATGATAGGATGCATCATTTTAGGATATGGCATCATAAGAGCATACGAATGAAGCAAGATCTCATGACATCATCAACAAAAGCTTGAAAGATAGTTGAAGTAGAAGCCTATGGCAGTCATCATTAGAAGGAAGTAGTTCTTGGTAACCTCATTGGAAGCATAAGTAGTACTTACAAATAGAAGAAAGTCATCTAGTATAGAATTCATCATACATCATTGCAAAGGAGTATTTGCAGGATGAGTATAATCAAGATTCTCTGTTGGAATCTTCATTAGAAGGTTCATCTCTTGGAAGAAGCAAGTGGCTCGCTGAGAATTCCACCTTGGATGTGATTCATTATTTGAAAGAATGATGATATGACAACAAAGGAGTGCAGCATGTCAATATGATTGAAGTATTTTCGATCAAGGGAAATAAGTTGTTAAAGTTTGTCTAGATGATTAAAAGAAGAAAAGAGGTATGTATGCATATGTTTAATAAAGTAGGTCATGTCATCATATAGTTGCAGATAGCATGGATGCATACTCTATCTCATCAGTATAATCAAAGGAAAGGGTTCTCTTCTAGAAATGCATAATGGCATGGTTCACATATTAACTAGATGAAATCAACGTAATATATCCTCATATGGAATATGAGGTGGTTGACAAAGATGAAGGAGCTATCATTGGAAATTCCTGGGAAGCAATATGTGAATAAAGAAAAGAAGAGAGCGTGAAAGATGCAACTATGGTCGCCTAGAAAAGGCAATCAACATCCGATGATTACAAGAATTGGCCATGATATCTCCATGGAGAAAAATAAAAAGACATTGGAAAAGTATGGAAATAAATAAGGCCCTTGACAATTGAATATCTTGGATATGTATCAATATATATGCAGGATGTTGATGTTGCAACAAGCAGATGTCATGATGAAGGGCCGTCACAAAGATGTGATGTTCATTTTACAATATCTGGATGGGCTAAATACAGGACTACCGAAAGCCAATTGTGGATGTCATCTACAAATAAATACTCATGTGGAAGGACAAAATATCTTGAAGGATACATGATGTGGAAAAGTTAGTTGTATGAAGGAAACCCAGGCATGGAAAAGCAGATCACTTTCCGATGAAAGGAAGGATGACATGAATGACATGGTTCATGAAGGAAAGTGATGGATGGTTGATGCCTTACAAGGCGAAGAAGATGAAATTCATGACATCACACGAAGGGGCTCTACAAGAATATGAAGGTCCCATGATCTCCACCAAAGAAGAGATAGTTGTTGCAAGAAATAGGTCCCTAGTTAAAAGGGAGCCTAGAAGCAAGTTTCTGGTAAAGAAGAGACTTGGAAAGAAATTCCCTAGCTAAGTGGGAGCTTGGACAAGTCTTGGGTTGAGAGGGAGCTTGGGCACATTCCTTTTATAGGAATGGGTACATTCCTTCATAGGAATGGGTATATATTCCTTAGTTGAAAGGAAGAGATAGGCACAACATTCTTGTCTTCACTTGGGAAGAAAGAACGGAGTATTGGCTAAGCATCTGACATCTGATACTCTTTGAGGATGTGGTAGGGAATCCAAGATAAGAGAAATTATATAGGACCGATATTCTTTGAGGACTGGGAATCCAAGATAAGAATAGTCCTAGAAGAATGTACCATGTGAACACCCAGGAGGGGTATGTACCATGAGAGACAATGATGATGGTGTCTATAAATCATTGGTCTCGCCAACATTGTGCTCTAATATTGTGGAGAGATAGATTTGTTAGTCACGACCTTGTTATGTGACAATGTTGTTTGATATGATGCTATATAGATGGGTTACTAATCTGACTCTTCTTATGATAATTCTTCAGATTGAAAAGTGTCCAAGTGCGTTGTATGAATTATGAATACCTCCCTAGTTAAGAGGGAGTGTTGAAATATGTAACTAGGTTCGATCTTCATAACAACATATGTACTCATGATTTTATGCATTTGATGTAATGAGAAAAATAAATTTGTTATTTTTGTTCTTGAGGCATGGGTTTCATGCTCAAGGAAGTTTATTTTTATAGGTCAAGCTCCCATTGAGAGCTTCTAAGGCTTATGAGTCATTGTCATGTATGAATGACCCATTTGGGCATGTTACATATTGTAAAAACAATTTATTTAAGTCAAAGAACCCTCCAAGACCAAGTCATAATGCAAAGATCAAGTTGGCCTAAAGGAGCAATTCGACCCAATAAGAAGCCTATATAAAGGTGGCATCGACTTCACTTGGTGTTAATTTTCCAACTGCAGTAAAATTCCACCTTGGATAGCTCAAATGACCAAGATAATGAGTGCATTAGATTCCTGTTTTCAAGAATACCAAAATCGACCTAACGATCACCCAATTTGGTTAAGCGGAAGTTGAGTTATGAATTATTTTATTCATACATGTATTATGGAATGGGTCGGCCCTAACCACTTGGGTAACTTCTTGGGTTAACCTCAACCCCAAGTAAACCCTCAAGAAAGCCTACAAAAGAAAGCGACCTCAAGTTCATTTGAACACACTTGATCAAGACATCTTTCTATTCTTCTATTTTGTTTTGCCTAGCATAGGTTCATCGGCAGAAACTCACACAAGTTCATCGGTAGAAGTTCGAACAAGGTCTAAAATTACAGGCGAAAGATTCGCCTTGGGTTAGGATTTTTCGGATCTTGGTCACTAGCATAGAACAAAACAATTTTGTACTCAGTCACAGGCACAAAGTGGGCAAGAGAGCAATTATGGCTCTCTAGTCACTCTGAGACTGTTCAGTGAGAGTGACCCTAGGTTCAGAGGCATATCGGAAGGTTTTGGTCCCTGGTTGCTCGCACAAGGTAGCCCTAGGAGCAACCCTGTCATCTCAGTCGCTCGCATAGCTCGACAATGGTGCGACTTTGGTTTGTCCGCCACTTGCATATCTCGGCAAGAGTGTGACTTTTGGTTTTAGCAATACAACGCCACAATCGCTCACATCATGGCCTCCTAAGAGCGACCTTGCAGTTACAGCCACTCACATAAAATGACAAAGTGTGACCAAGGAGTTTTCAGTGTCACAGAGACAGTTCGATGAGAGTGACCAAGTTTCTAATCTAGGGTTTGACATCTTGGCTTCATATGACTTTAGTGATCTAGTAGATATGGGTTTCTCTCTTATGTTATATAGATCTGTATATCTATAGATCATATTTGTTAGTTTCCACTACAAACATATGTATTGGGCTTATTGACAGTGACCGCAGTGTTCAGCAGTGTTCAGCACAGTGATAGCAGTATATAGTTGTTGACATCAATTTGTGACAGCTCATTACAGCCATCAATATGAGGGTTTTGATTCCTAGCATGATAAGATCTATTTCATAGATATCATTATTTTTTTGCTGCATAGACAAAGTTATGGATCATTGTACTCTCTTTTGTTGCATCATTTGATGACGATCTAAGAAAAAGAAGATTTGCGAGGGTTTTCCCCATAGTGGGTTTTTCCCTGGTCTTGGACCAATCCTGGTGTCTCTATATGTGTGCATGCTTTTCTTCTACTATTCCTTTTATGTTCTGTTGCATTGATGATGTTGTTGATGTTGTTTCTTTCTATGTAATTGCATATGTTGATGTATAATGGTGTAGATCTAAGTAATGAAATGATGATATGGGGTGAACTTAACGTATTAATGATGAATGCAACTATTATAGCAAAGAACAATGTCGCCCTATGAAAAATTAACATGGTATCAGAGTTGGGCTGAAGAAAAGTCATGGAGATCACCCTAATGATGACACCTTTGATGGAAACAAGAAGAGGATGGTGGAGACCTAAAATAATTCTAGGGTTTGAAGATAACCTTAGGCATCTTGATGATTAGGGTTTGATGGATTCTATGAGGTTAGGGTTGGAGAGAAAACCCTGGTTTATGGAAACCATATGAGATATGGAACCTAGCTCGTCAATGTGAAGATGCTCAAGCCCTAGATGGGATAATCCCTAGCATATATGGTTGGATACTTGAAGACAACATTGGTATATGGACCATGGACAATGATGTCTCTTAAAGATTGGTTCAAGAGGAGAGGATCACCTCTCATTGAAGATAAGTATTTCTTGACTTATGACACTTCTTACTTGGTAGGCATATAAATCTGATGATTATGTTTATTGCTTGTACTTGTTGCATACGTATTTAAGTATATGCATGTTTCTGACCTCCTTGATGAGATGTGATGAGTAGATCCTTCTTGAGGATCATTTTGAGATGCAGATCTGGAAAGAGATAAGAGGTACTTGGTGAAAAGATGGCAAAGTGCTTCAAGTGGCCTATGTCTAATGAGTAGGTTCTCAGGTATTTGAATGCCATAAGGTATGCATCGTATGTTGTGTTTTAGCTATTGCCTTGGTAAACCATAAGGTATGATGATAATGTCTCTTTCTTTAATGGCTCATACATGCATATGAAAGTGACTTGGATATATGTCTCCTATGATGAAATTATGCACCTGATGTTGAACATATTTGATATTATTGAATTCTAGGAGGCTATCTAATGTTGATACATTGTTACACTTCATGTTTGACTAACATCTATGATCTATTTGTTGGATATCTTGATCCTATGAAGAAGGTTAGCACCTTGGCTCTAGAAAAATGATACTCTTGATACTTGTCATGATGGGTTTCATATAGAATGATAAATCATTGACTCCTATACATGAGTCTATAAGTAATGTTTGCGATAAGCATGATGAAATCATATGGAAAGAGTTATTGACACTCTTGTTGTTTTGATAAAGCATTGCCTATGGACTTGTCTTGATGGCATATGGTTAAACTGGATACAGTAACTTGATGGAATGACTTGACAGGAAATGTTATTGTGTTCATAATCTTTGAGATATGATGTTGCATCTATCTACTGCTTTTAGTTTAACCTTTGATGAAATATTGATTTCATGATGTTGATAGCCATATGTTTATGATCTAATAGATCTATTTTTGCATGACTCTACTAGAGATAGGTTGCTTACATGAACCAAAATGAATGATGCAGATCCCTAGTCAAAGGAGAGAATCTCTTTTCAAGATTCTTACCCTTATTACTATTTGTATTCTATGCTACTGAAGTATGATTTATGTGTATCTAACAGTATTGATCTGCAGCAGAGTCTTAGATCTGAAACCCTTACAGAAATTATGGCTTCTACTTCGAACGTAGTCACATATCTAGGAGATCTCATCCTTGGACGCACGCATGCTAAGGCCTAGACAACATCTAGGCAGCTAAAGTCACTCTCATGCTAACCTGAAGAGAGTGAACATAGGTTTGACTATTTTTTACCATCATCTGAAGATTTTTGAAGTTTTCTGAACTCTGAATCATGATGTCCCTAACATATTCTTCCACTGTTAACTGATTTCTGAAGTTGTTGAGTTAAATTGTCGATCTAATAATGAAGTATCGTGCATGAAATTAGATGGTCACCTAGAAGATGTCAGTACCACAAATGTATTGTAGATAACGGCAAGATCTACTAGCAAGAAAATATTGAATGTTTGCCATAACATGAACATGTAGACTGAACTTGTGTTTGCAGGTGATCAAGACATACATATAGATATGTCACTATGTTTGTGCTACAAGAGGTTGGCATGATTTGGCATTACTAGTATATATGAAAGGTGTTTTGTCATGATGCTTGACAATAACTTTGAACTGACGAATGAGTTGTGATTTGATTATAGATCTCTCTATGATAGTAATTTGGACTTGACCTGATGTCTAGTGATCCGATTTGACGATTATTGATTTTCTCTAATATTGATACTATGTCGGCGTGATGACGTATGTGGAAATTGGCTTCCTTGTTCTAATAGTTGTAATTTGGCATATCATCGACAAAATAAATAATCAATGAGGCTCTAAATGGCCTATAAAGTCTAAAAACAATGCTACAAGCTTTGAGGCTATGTTGTAGGAAACGTGGTACAGAGGTTTGTTTTCGTACGAAAACTGGTACGAAACGCAGGAACGCGTTTGGTATGGCCATGAAACGTGTTTCCGGCCGTAGTGCCACGTTTCCCGAAATGGAAACGTGGCCAGTACGGCCGGAAACGCGTTTCACAGCCGTACGACCCACGTTTCCTCATTAACTACTGCTTTTTTTTTAAATTAATTTGTTTTTTAATTTATTTTTAAGGTATGTTAGTGACTTCTAGTTGCTTCTAGATGCGTGTCTAAAGTTATAAATGTCAATTTTTGCCCTGTTGATATGCAGTTCATCAGGAAGTTTGATGCATATGCATTTCATGGTAATGTTATATTCTTAAAGTAAAAGTGATATTCTCCTTTATTTTTCATTTTCATCCTTTTACTTAAATTTTTAACATTACCATGAAATGACTCAGGATGTTTGAGAGTGGTTTCTCCCTCATTGGATTTCATATGGAAAAAGTAGAATTTTAGATCTCACTCAAAATCCAGCAGACTTATCTGTTTTTCAGGATTTCAAGATTGTGGGGATTGCAATGTTTCCATTGGATTTTATCATGTACTAGGGTATGGAACTTGTATTTAATCAAAAGAACCAAGCCTTCTATGCAGGGGAAACTCCCAATAATCAAGATCATGTAGGGTACTAGGGTATGAAACTCGTATTTAATCAAGAGCACTAAGGTCGTTCGACTATGTAGGAGTAGATTCCCAATACAACAGTTGTCCTTCTAAAGAATGGGATGTGGATGCAGAAATCCTGATTTGGATCTCTCTCTTGCAGCCTTATAGTCTTTATTGTACTTGCAGCCTCATATATTAATATAAATAAACGTTGATTTTGAGATTTGGATATATAATAAAGGTTGCTTTTGGATATTCTGATATTTTTATTTTCATTATGTGATCATTCATGAATAAATGTGATGTAAATTAAATCTTAATGTTTAAGTGTAATAAATTATATGTATCATTTTATCTTTAGATTGCACAGATATATAATATATATATATATACTTATATATTACATATATATTCTTATATGTTATTATATATATATATATATTCGCGTTTCCCCGTTTCCAAAATTTGGGGAGGTCGCGTTTCGTATCGCTTCCCGTTTTGAAAACTCGTACCTGTTTCCTCGTTTCGTGCAACCTAGCTTTGAGGCCATTGGCCTACTACAAGACTACAAGTCTAGACTCTAGACTCTAGACTCTACACATGATCAATCACCAAATTCATCACCGCTACTAGACACATGACCATCATCATTAGCAAAAGCTACATAGACATCATCTAGATCAGTGTCTGAGGATGCCTCAACCTCATCATCAACCTTAGTAGCACTGCCACCAATAACAATAGAAGTGGACCTAATGGAAGTACGAGTTGATCAAGTTGCACAACTAATGCCTTCCATTGGTTGTTTCCCTTTCCTTGATGCGGCTATTGATCTTGGTTCTAATGGCGCCACCAAATCTACTTCATCCCCCATTAATTCCATGTCAATATCAAAATCAGCATTAAACACGGGATCTTCAGTCTCCTCCACCCATTCTGATGTTGGATCAATATCGTCCAACACAATGGGATTTAGATCAGGTGTTTTGTTCATCATTTGGTTCCCCCTTAGTCAAAGGTTGTACAATTGTGCTCACAACCTAAAGCACTGCAAGTTTCGTTGAGGACTCTCATTACAAACTTTTGCAATTGAGGACACTGGCCACCAAATGACTCCCACCAATGTGCTGCAAAGAAAAAGACATTAATTAGTAACTTACTTCATTTCATTACTTATTTACAAATTACAAGTATTTATAGATAGTTTGAATTGTAAATTTATAAACAATTTAACTTGAAAAGAACAAGAAATTGGAAATTGGAATTATTTCCCTGGTTGATCCACATTTCTTGCCATCTTTGCCAAGTCTACATGGCTAGGGACCATGCGCTCCAAGCAATCAATCGGTCCATGGACCATCTCTGACCTCCCCATCTTGCAGATCTCCTAGTCGAGCTTTATAATGATACTTTAGGTTCAAAAAATACCCAGCTGCATGTATAGGATGATGGAGTTGATTGTTCCATCTGTTATCAATGATCTCCCACATACGGCCATATTTAGCTAACATGTCCTTGTAAGTTTCTTGTATCTTCTCCTTTGCCTGATCCATAGCCTCATAAATGTAGCCCATTGCCAATTTTTCCCAATCCACCATCCTTAGCACCTTAACAAGGGGCTCAGTAATTTTCACAAGCTCTGCAGACCTTTTCCAAAAATAATTTTCAAACACTTTCTTTTTGGTGTCTTTGCCATCTTGTCTACGAGCCCACCAAGATTCAATCCAAACATCAAAAGAAAACATTGTCTGCAGGTTTTTATGTTGATCATTGAGACATTGCAATGTGAGGAAGTGAGTTGCAAATCTCGTAATTGCAAGCCTAACAAGCTCTTTTCCCCCAGTGTTTTTCCTCATTAGGCTCAATACCCATGAGTGGTTGTAAATGTATTTTGTAATGCACTTGGCATGTTCTATAGTGTTTTTTACCCACTCCACTTTTCCTATCTCCTCAAGCATGAGGTCCATGCAATTTGCTACACATGGAGTCCAAAACATGGTCCTATATTTGGACTCAAGCATCGTTCTAGCAAGAACATAGTTTGGAGCATTATCGGTGATGACCTGCACAACATTTTTCTCCCCCACTTCTTGAATAATGTCATCCAAAAACCTCAAATAGAAGGGTTTTATCCTTCACCTTATCAGATGCATTAACTGATCTCAGAAACATGGTTCCTTAAGGGCAAGAAATAAGGAAATTAATGATAGTGTGATTCTTTCCATCAATCCATCCATCTGACATGATCGAACAACCTATTGTGAGCCATGAATATTTATACTCAGCCAAATACTCATCAATGGAAGAAATCTCTTTTTGCAAAAGAGCACCCCTCAAGTCATGCATACTAAGGCCTTTGAAGCCCTTTCCTGCAGCTATAACAGAGTCCCACATAGCTTGGTAATAAGGTGAGCGAGAAACATTAAATGGGATATATGCATCATACCACCATCTAGCAATGTATTGATAAGAGTTTTATTGCATTGTTTTTTCCAATGTTGATCCAAAGTGGGTTGATGACTTGGCTGGGAGGAAGTGGGATTAAAAGAGGAAATGTTGGCAGAGGATGAGAAATAATGTTAGATGTTTGTTCTCTTTGTTCCTTTTGATAGTTGGCCAAAATAAGGATGAACATAGTGAAAGGGGTCATTGGTGGAAGGGATAGAAGAAGAGTCTTAAATCTCATAATCATCATACCCACTCTCTTTCATGGCTTCTAATAATTCCCTCTTCCTTGCAAAGTCATATTGGACGGTCTTCTCCCTAGCCTTATCCTCATTAAACTTTTCAAGCTTGGAAAGGTATTCTTCCCTAATATGACCTAACACTTCATTTGGTGCTTCACATGGCCTTACTTGGCCTCTTACCCCAGCCAAGTGTTGTTTCAATCTGAGAATACCCCCACCTCCAATAGGTTTATGGCATAATTTGCATATCATCTTTCCATTAATCAAATCACAATGAGTCCATCCATTGTCCTTGGCTTTTAGAGCCATCTTGGCTTGAAATAATGCAAATTTGCAAAGAAATTTTCCATTTAAAAAAAAATCGCAGCTAAGAAATATGGAAAACCAAAGCTAAACTTAGGAAAACAAATGCACATATACCCTACAAAATTTGATAGCATGGAAATGGATATTTGATAGCATATATGATAGAATTTAGAAGTTTAGAACACAAAAAAATGTAATACATGGACAGCAGTGAAATGAGGAATTTTCAAGTGAAAATCCTTACCTGGAAATGCAAACTAGCTTCCTTAGCCTCCTTGTGAAGATGTCAACTCCACTAATAGCTCCAAACTATCTCCAAAATAGCTCTAAATCCAACTGCAAGCCTCAAAGATGACTACTCCAGAAAATACTCAATACTCTCCACGCTCCCAATCAAACTCACAAATACTCCAAATGAGATGTGTGAGACAAATGAGAGGGACAATGTCCTTTTAAAGGCTTGGAGAGGGTGTTTTTGGAGGGAAGGAACCCTTGTCTTCCCTCCAAAACAGCCCACAAACTTGGAAAATCGTGTTGCATGGGTCCTCTGTGGCTTTAGCAGCTAACCGTCCAATTTGACCATAAAATGGTCGATTTCGTCCTAAACCAACCAGTTAGGACCAGTTCTTTCCTTTTTTTGGTCAAATGAGGGGTCAAACTAGATTTTTCTATTGGTTTGACCCGGTGGGCTAGTGAACTGGCCGGTTTGATCGGTTATTGGTTCAAACCGGTTGGTTTTTAAAACACTGATATGATCTGACATGATCTAATGTTCTATATGAACAGTAAACAGTTGCTATTGAGATAAGCGAATACCATATTCAAGTATGATGTGAGCAACGTTGATCGAGGACACTAAGCCAACTTTTCCCCCCTGTTTGAGCTCCCAGGATGAGGAATTGAGGGATAAGGGCTCCTAGGGTTGAGGGAACTCTAGACAATAGGGTGTTACCCTATCTGTCTCTGAACCATAGTGTGAAAATTATATCACTGCAGCAACTAATTTATTTTTCCTACTTATTCCACAATAAGTTATTTATGAAATTACTTCAATAAACATTAAAATAAATATTGTTGTAGATATCACACAGTAATATAGAATCAAACATATGCACAAGCATTAACACATTGACACAGATATTTTGGACAACCACCCCCAGAAAAACTTAATGTGGGAAAATCGATGTAGCAAGGGAGGATTTTATTATTCAACAATTCTTCTATACAACAGGGTGCCAAACTCCCTTACCCACAGAGAGAAATAATTCTCTAGCGCTTCTCCCAATCCTAGCGTCAGCCCAGCTGACCTTTGCATGGCTCTCAAATCCTCTGCGTCATCCCCTTCTTGACTGCGTCAGCCCTGGGCCTCTCTGCATCACTCACGCAAGCCCAACAAGTTACTGCGCAGTCTTCTACTTCCTCTGTGTCTACCTGAAAAGCCTTGTGTCTGCCTCTCCTGCCTCAACATTGATCTCCAGTGGTTGATCTCGCCTCTCTGGTCAGTACTTGCTACCTCTTGACTCCTCACCAGACCATCGGTTCAATTTTGCAGCTAACCCCGCTCCAGAAATTGAATTGACTGGTCTCCCTTAGTGTATTCTCTAAGTGACCCTTGAGCCTCCTCTTATACTTTTCTCATTGACAAATAAACAGTTGAGATTAAGTCCCTAATCAATGGTTAAGATTAGATCTGGCTTGATCCATGTCTTTTGGACCATTCTAACACAGTTTTATATTAATACACATTAATATATTATTTTCCCTAAGTTTAGACTTAGGGACTCCATTAAAAACATTAATTATTTTAATATCTCCCAAACTGTTTAAAATCTTCCCAAACCCTTTCTAGGTATTGGAGATCTCATGTGCCTTAGCCTCTCCACCAATTTTCGTGGCTAGAGCACATCCGATGTTATCCCAAATCAACACTCCCTCTTAGCGAGGATTATGCTCTAGTGATACTCCTCACTTAGTATCACCCTGATCATCCAACATCGGTCCCTGTGCTGATGCTAAGCCTCCCTGCCCAACATCCTCTGCACTGTTGCATCCTTTATTGTTGCCCATCGCTCTGCTACTGCCACTTCTACATTTGTACGACAACTCCCTCTGCATCCGTGTTGATGTTGGTCCTTTCTCCCAACACTGCATCTGCACTGCAACTCCTGCATCCTTGCAGTTATCACTCCCATTTCTTCTACTGAAACAGGTTCTTTACCATCCCCATCTTTTCCCTGAAGCAGTCAAATTTTGTCCTTCCAAGGGCCTTGGTGAGGATGTCTGCCACCTATTCTCTTGGAGTGTAGCTCAACTATACAGCTCTTCATTGGACACAGTCCCTAACAAAGTGACACTGGATATCAATATGCTTCGACCTATCATGAAACACTGGATTCTCAGAGATCTTGATGCAACATTGACTAGCACACATGATCCTGGTCACCTCCATACTCCTTTTGAATAGGTTCACAAGCAGTTTTCTAATCCATATGGCCTCACACAAAGTTGTGCTTGTCGCCATATATTCTTCCTCAAATGAGCTCAAAGCCACAGACTTTTGTTTCCTACTACACCAGGCCGTCATTCCTTATCCAATGTTGAAATAGTACCCAGAGGTACTTTTTTGATCCACTGAAATTATTACCCAATCTGCATCAGTAAATCCACTCAATATGATATCCTTACTCTTGGTGTACAAGAGTCCATAATCGATTGTTCCCTGTAAATACTTGAGAACATGTTTGGTTGTTGCCCAGTGTGCCCTCTTCGGTTCCACCATGAACTGAGTGAGGGTGTAGAGTAGAAAATGTTTGGCCTGGTATTGACCAAATACATCAAGGACCCTATGAGCTGCCTGTATAGGGTGGGATCGACATCCTTGTCTTCTGATGAATCAATCTTATTCCAGTTGGTGATCATTGGCGTAGCCATAGGTCTACAGTCCTCCATCTCAAATCTTTTCAGGAAATCTGTAGCATACCTCCCTTGCCCAAGGAAGATTTCTCCCTTCTATTGCCAAATTTCCAACCCTAGGAAGTAGTACATTCGTCCCAAATCCTTCATATCGAATTTTGTGGCTAGATTCTTCTTGCAGTCCTCAATGAGTTTGGATGATCCTGTCAGAAAGAGATTATCCACATACAATACAAAGATTAGCGACTCATTCTCTACAACTAGATAGTAGAGATTCGGATCCGCGTCACTCTTGATAGACCCCATCTTCTACAAGTAGCCATGTATTCGACCATACCATGCTCTCGATGCTTGTTTCAGCCCATATAAGGCTTTCTTCAATCTGCATACATGAGACTTATTCTCATGAGTTTCAAAGCCCTCTGGTTGATCAATGTATACCTCCTCTTCTATTACCCCATTCAGAAATGTCGTTTTGACATCCATCTGCTGGATCTCCCTTCCCATCTGGGTTGCAAGAGATATCACGGTCCTATAGATGTATACCTGGCTACCAGGGCGAAGGTCTCCTCATAGTCAATCCCTTCCTTTTGAGCATACCCCTTAGCCACAAACTTGGTCTTGTATTTCTCAACACTGTCGTCTGCAACGTATCTGATCTTGTAGATCCATCTTGAACCTACCATTGATCTATCTTGAGGTCTTGGCACCACCTCCCAGACATCATTCACCATTATCGAGTTGTATTCTTCTACCATCGCATATAGCAAAACCTAATGTTGAGCTGCCTCCTTGAAACTGGCAGGTTGTCCATCCTAAGCTACTAATGCCTATATCTATCTGGTTATTTTCACTCCCTCTTATTGTTTCTTGACGCACCGATGAAGTCCTATGCATCTCGCAAAATCTGACAAAGTTCCCTGCTAATTCTTCCTATGCCAGCAAGTGCTTCTGTTCTCTCCTCCTCCTCATCCTGAGAATCTTCCTGTCCTGAGGAAGAATTCTTTACTTTTGTTGGTTGAAGAGGCTTAACCAACGGCTCCTCCTTTGACTGCTCAAAAGGCATCTCGCGAGATCTTCTGAAATCCTTGTCCTCCATGAACTTTACATCTCGTCATACTACTACCTTCCTGCTCCCTGGAAGATAGATTCTATATGCCTTAGCATTCTCACTATATCCTACTAGATATCCCTTTTTCGCAGTCTGATCCAGCTTCTTCCTCTTTTCTTCGGTTATGCGGCAATATGCTAGACTCCCAAATATCTTGAAATGACTCACTTCAAGTGTCTTCCCTGTGAAGACTTTCTCTGGAGTAATCTTGCCCACTGCCCAATGAGGAGTCTTGTTCTGAACATAGAATGTTGTGTTGCATGCTTCTGCCCACAGGAATTTTGGCATATCCTGATCATACATCATGGCCCTAGTTGCTTGTACAATAGTCTTGTTCTTTCTTTCTACTACCCCATTCTGCTCCGGATTATATGGAGTTGTCCACTCTCTTCTGATGCCCTCCTTAGTGCAAAAATCAGTCAAGTCCTTATCGACATATTCTCCACCATTATCTGAGAGTGAAACTTTTATTTTCTTCCCAGTCAGATTCTCCACTAGAGCCTTGAACTCCTTGAATTGACAAAAAACCTCATCCTTGGTTTTCAAAAAATAGATCAAGTTTTCCATGAGTGGTCATCAATGAAGGTAAGGAAATACTCGGCACCACTGAGAGCTTTGACGGAAATAGATCCAGAGATATCAGAGTGTATCAATCCTAGTACACTCTTGGCCCTGTGTTTACTCCTAGGAAATGTTACCTTGGCATACTTTCCTAGAACACATCCCCGACATACAACATCTCGTTACGTACTCAGATCCAAAACTCCTGTTACAGTGTTCTTAAAAATTCTCGGAGCTCCATGGTGTAAGTGACCATTCTTCTATGCCATAGTTCGTTCAATTCCTTGTCTCCATGACTGCCTATTAGTGCCATTGGTGATTCTAGTTGCAATCTATACAATCGATTACTTTTGATCCCGATCAGCACTTTCTTTTTCCAGCTCGGGTGTTTTATGTATACCTTCTCCTTGATGAAGTAGACGTCATATCCCTTGCCTTGTAGTTGCGACATGGAAAGTAAGTTCATCCTCAATCCGAGTACATGCAGTACATTTGCAGCACGGAACATTCTCCCAATTTTGTTTGAAAAACTATGGTACCCTTCCCTACTGGAGTACACTTTGTCTTGTTACCTGTGTTTATCTGAAATTTCATCTTGTCTTCTCAATATTCTGAGAAACACTCCTTGATTCTCGTCATATGCCACGAAGCTCCACTGTCTATATTCCATACTTCTGATGATGCAGTACTAGTCATACACGCCACTTCTTCCAGCCTGGAAGCCAACATAGAGAAATTGAAATTTCTTTCTCTTGTGCAATCTTCTGAAAATCTGTGAGTCCCCTGATGTGCATGCCTCTGCATCATGATCTCGACCCATAACTGATTTTCCTTTTGTGTCTCTGATTACTTCCTCTAATACCATGTGAAAATTCTATCACTGCAACAACTAATTTAGTTTTCCTACTTATTCCACAATAATTTATTTATGAAATTACTTCAATAAATATTAAAATAAATATTGTTGCAGATATCACACTGTAATACAGAAACAAACATATGCACAAGAATTAAAACATTTACACAGATATTTTGGACAACATCCCCCAGAAAAACCCAATGTGGGAAAACTGGTGCAACAAGGGATGATTTTATTATTCAGCAATTCTTCTATACAGCAAGGTGCCAAACTCGCTTACCCATAGAGAGAAATAATTCTCCAGCACTTCTCTTAATCCCAGTGTCAACCCGGCTGACCTCTGCGAGGCTCTCAAACCCTCTGTGTCAGCTCCTACTTGATTGTGTCAACCCTGGGCCTCTCTATGTCACTCACACAGGCCCAGCAAGTACTATGCAGTCTTATGTTGCCTTTGCGTCTGCCCGAAAAGCCCTACCTTTGCCTCTCCTGCCTCAGCGCTGATCTCCAGTGGCTGATCCCGCCTCTTTGGTCCATACTTGTTGCCTCCTGACTACTCACCAGACCACTGGTTCAATTTCTCAGCTAACCCCGCTCCAAAAATTGAACTGATTGGTCTCCCTCAATGTATTCTCTAAGTGACCCTCAAGCCTCCTCTTATACTTTTCTCATTGACAAATCAACGGTCGAGATTAAGTCCCTAATCAACGGCTAAGATTAGATCTGGCTTGATCCATGTCTTTTGGACCATTCTAACACAGTTTTATATTAATACACACTAATATTTTATTTTCCCTAAGTTTAGACTTAGGGACTTTGTTAAAAATATTAATTATTTTAATATCTCCCAAACTGTTTAGAATTTGCCCAAACCTTTTTTAGGTATTGGAGATCTCATGTGCCTTAGCCTCTCCACCATTGGAGAGCACATCCGATGCTATCCCAAATCAACACATCGGGATTTACCCTTATCTGTTACCCATAGGGTTGGAGTTGTAGCTCACCCTATCTTGGTCTTAGCAGAGTATACCCCAGTCGGCATCATACCCACAAGCAAGGCTTCTTGGGAATATTACTCCTCGTCAAGCAAACAAGTTGAGGGTATGCTTGGGGATGTACAACCCAAGGCGATAATGATGCAAGTGTTCTACCACATGACTATTATGGATCATCGATGGGAAGATCAGTATGCAATAGGATGGGTTGAGATGACCTAATATGATTCTGGGTTGAGGGTAAATCTCCCCATTGAAATTCTAGGGTTGAGGGTGTATTCCCTTGTGTGATCCAGGGTCAAGGGTTTACTCCCTTGTGTGATGAGTTATCCTGTTGCTCGGTATGGGTGGAAGTTATTGCTCCCCATTGTGATTCTAGGTTGAGATGCGCTCCCTCATGATATGCTCTGTGATGATGATTGATGATGATCCAAGTAATAGCCCGCTGATAGAGATTCTAGATAGCAGTATGATGGATAGAGGGTGGTAGCTTGAGCTCCCCTCCTATATCAAATTCTTCTTCTTTTAGATCCGAGAATGTTCAGCATATGAGCAAGAACAATCAAGTGATAAGCAAAAATAAGTGAAGGATAGATCAAGATGTACAATGATGATTTGTGATGATTAGACACTTGAGATGGACATGGCACGATTACTACATGGCAGAAATTAACTGTGATGATACATGATGACACTCGAAGATTCCAGAATGGCATATTGTTTGATGGACAGATATTGGTAGGTAGAATTCTCCCTGGTTGAGAGGGAGTGTTAATTTTTGTAACTGCGGTAAAATTCTACCTTAGGCAGCTCAAATGACCAAGATAAATATTGCATTAGATTCCTCTTTTCGAGAGGATCATAATCGACCTAAATATCACCCAATTTGGTTAAGTGGAAGTTGAGTTATGAATTATTTTATTCATACATGTATTATGGAATGGATTAGCCCTAACCACTTGGGTAATTGCTTGGGTTAACCTCAACCCCAAGTAAAACCCTCAAGAAAGCCTATAAAAAGAAGCGACCTCAAGTTCATTTGAACACACTTGATCAAGACATGTTTCTATTCTTCTATTTTGTTTTGGCTCATACAGGTTCATCGGCAGAAGTTCGCACAGGGTTCGAAATTACAAGAGAAAGGTTCACCTTGGGTTAGGATTTTTTGGATCTCGATCACTGGCACAAAATAGAAGTTTTTCATCCTCGGTCACAGGCACAGATTGGGTAAGAGAGTGACTCTGTCTCTCTGGTCGCTCTCAGACATTTCAGTGAGAGCGACTCTTGATTTAGAGGTAGATCAGAAGGTTCTGTTCCCCGGTCACTCGCACAAGGTAGCCCTGGGAGCAACCTTGTCATCTCAGTTGCTGACACAACTTAGCAACGGTGCAACTTTGGTTTGTCGGTCACTCGCACAACTCGATAAGAGTGTGACTTTGGGTTTTAGCAGTACAGTGCCACAGTCGCTCGCATCAAAGCCTACTGAGGGCTACCTTACAGTTACAGTCGCTCGCATACAGTGACAAAGAGAGTGACCAAGGAGTTTTTAGTCATAGAGAGATAGTTCAATGAGATATCTAGAGTTTGACATCTTGGCTTCAATTGACTTCAATGATCTGGTAGATCTGGGTTTCTCTCTTATGTTATACATATCTATAGATCTGTAGATCTAATTTGTTAGTTTCTGTGGAAAACATATGTATTGGGCCCATTGACAGTGACAATAGTTTACAATTGTTGACATCAGTTTGTGACAACACATTATAGCCATGAGTATGAGGGTTCTGATTCCTAACATGATTAGATATGTTTCATAGATATCATTATTGTTTTGTTGCATAGACAAAGTTATGGATCATTGTACTCTCTTTCGCTGCATCATTTGATGATGATCTAAGAAGAAGAAGATTTGCAAGGGTTTTCCCCATAGTGGGTTTTTCCTTGGTCTTAGACCAATCCTGGTGTCCCTATATGTGTGCATGTTTTTCTTCTACTATTCCTTTTATGTTTTGCTACATTGATGATGTTGGTGATGTTGTTTCTTTCTATGTAATTGCATGTGTTGATGTATAATGGTGTAGATCTGAATAATGCAATGATGATATGGGGTGAACTCAATGTATTAATGATGAAATGCAACTATCATAGCAAAGAACAATGAAGCCCTATGAAAAATTAACACTTGGAAGACACACTTCACTCACACAAGTTCAATCACAAGAAAGAAAAAGGAGTGTTAAGAAAAAAAGGACGGAGGAAGAAGAGAAAGTCAAGTTTTTAAGATTATTTCTAGGCTACTTCTCTCCACACATGCGAAGGAATTAAGTTTCATGCTACTACAATAAATCTGAGTTGCAGAAGTGAAGTTGGGTCATTAAGAAGAGTTATTTTGCAAGTTGAATTCTCTAGGAGAGAGAATCTACCCAAGAAAAGGAGAAAGGAAGATCTAAGGTTTTTGTAGAAGATTTTTCTGGGTAGGCCAAAGTTGTAGAAAATTCTACTGGGGAGGTCGAAGTTGCAGAAGAATCTACTTGGCAAGTTGAAGTTGCAAAAGAAACTACTGGGAAGGTCAAAATCGCAGAAGACGCTGTCAAAAGTTAAAATTTGCAGAAGCTGCTAGAAGCAAGTTTTGACTTGGCCTTAGAGGGTATTGGTCAAGGGTCTAGGTCTTAGAATTGGTCAATTGAAGATCCTATAAGAAAAAAAAAAACTTGTGGATTTTCCTCCCAAGTGGAGAGGTTTTGGCCCTAGATGATAGCCTACGGACTGTGTCCTATTGTCTCATTGTCTTTTATGGTTTGGTAGTTGTTTGATGATAGAGAACACTAATAATAATAAGTGAAAGAGGAAGCTAACTAAGTAAAGTAAAAACACATCAAGAGTAGTGATCAAGAATAGAAATCACCTACCTAGCTGCCCCCTAGATTTTTCAACAATAATAACTCATAATGGCAAGTGTTGTTATATTGATTTAATAATATGTTAGTTACATTGGTTGTATGGCTATACTTAGCTCATGCATTGTATACTAGCATTGCATTGTAGTGTAGGTGCATTGCATATTTCTTTTAACGTGCTAAGATTATTAATATCATGTTCTCATGTAGATTAGAATGCATTTAGATTAGACTTTAGTTTTTGTACAGATTTATACTCTTGTATAAAACATGGATCATAACCTACGCCTAGTGCACATGCTCCCAAACAAGTATGCTGCTATGTGCAAGTTACAAGTCTACGGTCCCAAGAGATTTTCGGAGTTCTCATGAACTCCTCGTTCGAGTACATGGATCATGCACTTTGGGTGACCCCATAGGAGAAATTTTTCTCTTATCATCTCTTCTAGTTGGCAGCCCCTGGCAAGTAGCTAATGATGATGTGCCATTCATTTCTCTACCACCTGCATCAGTGATATGTTTCCTCGCTCATTTGCAAAGAGTCCATGTTGGAAGGTGAGCTTCTGATCAAAAGGTACTTTATTCATTTGGCAATCGGGAGCTTATGCTTGTTTGTATTTTGGGCATTTGACATGGATTATGGGGTGACCTAGAAGGAAGAGGGGTTTTGACCGTCATCTTGTTCCCTCAGCTTAAATGGGGGGTTAATCTTTCATCTTAGTCCACCTTAAATGGGGGGTTAATATTTCATCCTAGTCCAGTGGGACATCCCCTAATGGCTCAAGGGAGGGGCACTACTCAAGAGACTCTGATTGAGATAGAGTAGTCCCATCTTTCCCAACTTCATAGTTACCACTTTCCATCTTACATTACGAGCCCTATACTCCACCTATCTTCTTCGGGTTCATATGACCATTGGTTCTCTAGGATTTGGCACCATATATCCTCATACATGGGTAGGGCCCAAAACTTGGTCCTAGAAGGTTGATGCAACTAAAAGAAAAAGAAAAATCATATGATGGCCAAGAGTGAAAACAAACGAAGATCAAAATGCAAAAGATGGTCGGGACATACACATTAGTACATGGGAAAAATCCTAGCAAGAGCTCTACCTCACTTATTATTTCCATCACCCGATTCCTGAGCACATGTTTCTCTTCATTTTATGAGAAGGAGCCCTTGCATGTCCCAACCCCTAGTGGGTAATGAGTTGACTTACCATTAAGGGGGTAATAATTGTTATACATCGTACAAAGAAAGCTCTAACCCTTTGAGTTATGACCAATAATACAAAGAAAAATCAAGAAAAGGTAAAAGGCATACAAGAGGGGTGGAAAAATAAAGAACGAGTTGGTAACTCATGCATCCATGATTCCTCCCTCCCCACATATATACGCACAGGATGAGGAGCCCATCATAGTTGGTCCCTTTGACCATGGCACTTGGCCATGAAGTCTTCTCCCCTCTGTTCCATCATTATTCACATGACACTTATCAACTGAAGGGTGGATGAAGGACATGTAATTTCCCCTTGGGGGCTAGAAACACCTAATAGGGTGGTTTATTAGTCACTCCTACCTAGGGAGGAAACATTGTTACAAGTTCAAAACCTTAATTTTGGAAGGGAAACCTTATTTGAAGTGGAAAATTTACCATTACATTCGAACTTGGTTCACTTAGATGCAAAAACTATTAAATGTACCTGATGACATGAATGCTAGCACTCGATATTGTGTAATTGTCAGGTGGTTCCATACCCATTGCTTGGGCAACTTACCTGGACCCCAAGTCTCTTAGAGGAGCATATTGACACCCATATGTGGGGCGTTGAGAGCCATGGGTCTCCGAGTTATCGTAGAGAATCACTAGCCATGGGCACCTCCAACACCCACAGTGTTGTAGCACTTCGCCCTACATTGATGACTTTTATGGGATGATGCACCTAGACCCAATGTTCCCCCAATTGACTTAGCACTTCATGAGGGATTGGTAGCTGCTCTAGGGCTTAGAGGAGGATCGTCTCACACCTTGGGACATGGGAGGAGTAGCACCACCTTGAAAGCCCCCAACATTGGAGCAAAGTCATCATTTTGACCACCTGGAGACCCATAAAACCACTTTTGTGCCCCAAAGTCAAAATTGGGGTCCACAGAGGGAGATTCACAGAGGCCTAAGAGCCAACCCTTAGGAGATGATTTCAGAGGGTTTGTACACATCACATGGCACCCATAGTCCTCAATGTGTGCCCTAGAAGGGCCTATGCATGGATCACGTCAACATTCTCTCTCATACAGCTCACACATGTGGGAGATTTCTTATCTTTTATCTTTGGTTATTAGGTCCCTTGTGACCTAACTTGTTGTGGCACAATATTTTATTATTTTTAGAGGCATCAAGCTAAAATAGATTTTGTGACTCCTCATATAAATAGAGAAGAGATCATTTGTAACAATTATCATCACAACTTGAAGATTTTGGCCTCCCTTTAGACAATTTCGACTCTCTTTTCTTGTGGTATAGATGTGACCTATGAATTGCTTGTCATTGAAGCCTTGTGTCTAAATTGTATCTTTCTTATGGAAGACCTTATCAAGTCACTTTATACCTAGACCTTAGAATACCAATTAGGTGACCTTCTCACATACCGGGACTCCTTGCATTATGAAAATATGTAAAGAGCGAGAGGTTTTTGTTGTGGTGATAGTGGGCCACTACCCCATTATTGTCACTTCTCTAGTGTTAGCCTTATAGGGTACCCATCTCCAAGGCCTGCCAGATTTTGCGACAACATGCCCAATAAGTACCTATCCTCTTCCAAAACTGAGCTCAAGTGTCTTGTCCTCCATAGCCGAAACATAGAGACTAAAGTAAGTTATCCAACTTGGGTGCATATATAACTTCCTTCACCTTCATAGGACTCACCGAGTCTAGCTGGAACTATATGTTGTCAATACCCTCCACTGCATATCTAGCATTATCACCAAGCCCCGTATGAAGATCACTATGTTTTCTTGCCATACTGATGAAGAGATCATGAGATCTTTTCATATGACAAGAAGCTCCACTATCCACAAACCATATGCCATGTGTCATGGTGCTTGAAAGACAAGACACCAATGCAAATTCCTTTTCGAACTTCTCGGCTAGCTCATCATATGTGTTGATGTAACTGTTGATGTCTTTCCCTTGCCTTTCTTCTTGTTTGGGTTCTATCCTGCATAATGACCATGATTATGGCATGAAAAGCACTTAACTTTGCTCATGTAATTCTTTTCTCTCCTTGGGAAGATGCTCCTCCACCCCGATTATGGTTGGATTTACCCTTGCACTTCTTTTCTTGCCCAATGAGAGTGAGATTCTTCTCATCTCCACCTCTACTATTGAGAAATCTAGGGCACTAGCATTAGGTGATTTCTCTTCCATTAGTCACTACTTGTGAATGCTTTTTACTCATTTAGATTAGGATCTTCTTCATGTTAGATTATTAGTGTTCTTCTCCATCCAACAGTAACTAATGCATGAACATAAATAGACAAGAGTCATAGCATGTAGGCTATAATCCAGGGCCAAAACCTCTCAAACCTCACACAAACTCTTCTTATAGAGATTCCAATTGACAAATACCAAGACCAAGACTCTTGACCTAGTAGCCACTCCAAGACCAAGCCATAAGTCTTCCCTTCTCTTGACTCCTCTTCCTCTTTGATCTTTTGAGCATCGAGACATTGACATCACTGAGATCTCATCTAGATCTCTTCTCGTGAGACCTCCTTATTGTCATCATCAATGAACTGTGGTTGTACCAAACTGTTACGTCTTCAAGGTTGTATCTTTGATCCAAGACAGAGTGACCCTTGAACTTGTCTTTGTATCCCTGATCCGAAATTCCTTATTGTGGTTAGCCTAGAAGATATCCTAGTTATCTCTTCCTTCTCTATCTGAGTTTCGTCTTCTATAGTGAACCGTGGCATATGAACTGTACTCAAGAGGGATCTAAATTCCCTTTACCACAGAATTGTAGCATTCTTCACTGAGTAAGATACCTGAAACGGAGGTGATCCAAATTTCCTTTCTGCCAATATTCATTAAACTTCTTCGTTGCTCCTTTTATTAACCTCCTTGTTGCTCCTTCCATTCAAGTTCATCTATGTTCTAGAGATCTAAATTGGTCGTACCCATCCGAAATTTCAGAGAGATGTCAAAATCTGAACTATCCTTTCTATGATGACCCTAGCCTTGTATATATAGTCATCCGTCCATATAATGAGCCGACTTTAGTATCTGAATGGGTGTGTCACTTTGGGTGAGCTAACATGAGTTATTACTTCATTTTGCGGACCGGCATCAAGAGAAGCGGATTGTGTGTGTCTTTGGAGGGCTTTCTAGACGCTTAACTGATTCATATACATTTTACACATGCTCAAGAAGAGCTCCTCATACATGACATTAATTGTTTGACCTTAATGGCAAATCCTATGGTTCTCAATGGGAGCCATCTAAAATAAAATCGCTTGCTCATGAAACCCATGAAGCAAGGCTTACAATAATAATTTATTTTTATTTATTACATCATTTACAAGAGTCACAATTACATGTCATTATGAAGATTGAACCTAGTTACACTTTTCAAAACGTTGTCCACCAAATATCAAATTCTCTCAAATCTCCTTTTGGGAGAAGTCATCCCACTACCTAGTCCAATCAAAAAGCTTGTCTCTAGAAAGGATAAGTATTACAAAGTAAGTCCTTGGTACAACCACCAAGGGCTAGCTTAACAAGTTCCATCTCATCCATAGCTTCCCCAACAACTGATAGTTCATCACGAACCTATTGAATTGTTGTAAAGTATGAGGCTACAATTTCATTAATGTTCATTTTAATATTCCTTACCTTCTATCTTAGCATCATCTTTCTGTTTTGGTTGTCACTTTGGTACAACTTTATTAAGGTTGTTTGCATTTGATAAAGCTGTTTGCTTTCCTATGATGTGAGGGATTGTGTGATCCTTCACATTGTTCCAATATGATCCCTCTAGCCTTCACATCTTTCAAAATATGTTCGGCTGCTTGTGTAATATCTTAAGGAACTTCGAAATTTTTATCAAAAAAAATTCCATGGGGTATTGCCCATCAAAACTAGTGTGATCCTCTCCTTTCATGGACTAAAGTTTGCAAGCCTTTCCAACCTGTCTTCAAATCTCATACTTGATGATGCCATCTTTACTAAATCAATTTCATCCACAAAACCTTTGACAACAAATCTAATGTAAAAAAATGTTGATGTGTGAAACTCTTGTCCACTGATCTTTCCCTCACAGAGTTTTCTCTTGCTTTGATACCATGTTAATTTCTAAGTTCTAATTACAAATTTATTGTCTTACGTTGTTATTTTACAACAGAAATTTTCTATATACAGTAAATTAATTTCTGAAAACTACAAACAGAAAATACTTTGGCACCTTTAACTCATCAATTTGCAATGGAATTTAAAATAGAAAATTATCAAAAAAAACAGGCAAGATAGCAATAAAAATTAACCCTTCAATTTCTCAAAGAAATCATGGGCTCCCTAACCATGGAAATGGCTCTTGGTATTTCCTATTAAATTACAACTAAACCCAAAGGTAATTCTTCCAACAAAATCAAGGGACCCACTCACCCTCCTCGAGCACCTGTGCATCCACACATGCAACGTAAAAACAAGCATTGCCACATCACACATGCGTCTTTCTCTAGCAGTCATGTCACACGTTCAAGATCTCCCTACTCAGAAAACCCTCTCGGCTCACACATGCAGCCTCACTGCAAAAAAATCATTGGCCATCTCATATATGTGGATCAGTGATAATTTTTTGTGTTGAGAAATCTAGACAGAAACAAGTGTAGGTGGTTTCTCTTACTTTGATAATTGCTTGTGATGTATTTTTACTTTACTTGATTAACTTCTTATTTCCTTTATTGTTATTAGTGTTATCTATCATCAAATAGCTACCAAATCATAAAGAATAGTGAGACAATAGAACATAAGATCTAGGCGATCAGCGAGGGCCAAAACCACTCCAACTAAGAGGAAAACCCAACAAAATCCTTCTCTTCTTATAGAACTTCAATTGGCGAATTTCAAGACCAATGACCCCTAACAAAGACCCTCCAAGACTGTAAAAATTGGCAACTAGGGCCAAACTCCATGTGGGTCATCTTATTTATGGTAGTTGATATTTTCCTTGGATACCTCTCATCAAGAGGTGTAGGATTGATCTAAAGATCATCTAATTCCGATAAGTATTCATGGAGTTATGAATTTATTTGTGTTATAAAACAATTCGTCAAGGTTGGCCAGCAATCAAATAAACCCCACATGTGCTCAACGTTTTAGCATAAAAGGAGATGACTTGAGAGTCATTCACACACACTTCTTTCTTGATTTCTCTCCACTTGTCTTGGGTTTTAGTGTGAGAGAAATCTAGGAGGAAGTAGCCCTAATACGCAGGAGGAAAGGGGATTTAACAATCAACCCTAGCCACAGTCCTAGCCCTAGCTTCTACGCATAACCTAGCCGCAGTCAAGAAGAAGAAATACATTGCCCTAATACAAAGGACGTGGTCATGAAGAGAAGCCCTAACGCTATCAAAGAAGGATCCCTAACCTTTATGCTGGTCTCTACATAGTCAAGAAGGAGGCTTATAGCCCTATACGCTAGTCCCTACAAAGACACAGTCAAGGAGGATAATAGCATGCCCTAGCTGCAGCATTTGGAGTCTTCCCTAGATAGCATGGAAGGGTTGTATGGACAACATATCTCTGAGGTAAGTTTAAGGGCTAAACGCAGTTAGTTTAAGGCCTGATTCAGGGTGAAGGAGGGTCAAGTTCCCTTGCTGGAAGAGTCGCAGTCATAAGACTGATTTGAGGGCACTTTGGAGGAGTGCAGATCCATGGAAGGGTAGTCACAGCCCTACACATTCTTATTGTAGGGTGTTGTAGTAATTACAGCTAGGTCAATGTTGTTAAAGAGGGATAGACTACCCAGAACCACAGCAAGAAGGATCAGCCTTCTAACAAAGGGCAGCCACACTCCTTTACAGCGTATCTAGATAGTATTGAGGGATGGATATGGGACCGTAATGATGCCCTAACCAAGCCTATGTGGCAGCATAGGACTGGACCTTGAACAGTGAACTGTAGCATGCAAATGGTATTTTGACGATGAGGATGCTAATGGATGAGGTCCTAGGACATGGTATAGCAATGTTCAATCGGACAACAGCATGTTGGGACAACGCATGATGGGATAGTAATGACATTGTGCAAAAATGGCACAATAGGACAGCAATGGCACAATAGGACAGCAATGACATTGTGCAGCAGTGGCACAATGGGACATCAATGACATTGTGCAGCAGTGGCACAATGGGACAGCAATGACATTGTGCAGCAATTGCACAGCAGATCCATGGAAGGGCAGCCACAACCCTACACAATCTTGCTATAGGGTGCCGCAGTAATTACAGGCAGGCCGATGTTGTTAAAGAGGGATACACTGCCCAAAACCACAGCAAGAAGGATCAACCTCCTAACAAAGGGCAACCGCACTCCCTAACAGCAGATCTAGACAATGTTGAACGCTAGATATGGGACCGTAATGATGCCCTAACCAGGCCTACATGGCAGCATAGGAGTGGACCTTGAACAGTGAACTCTAGCATGCAACAGATGGTATTTTGACGATGAGGATGCTAATGGATGAGGGTCCTAGGACATGGTATAGCAATGTTCAATGGGACAACAGCGTGTTGGGACAGCGCATGATGGGACAGTAATGACATTATGCAACAATGGCAAAATAGGACAGTGATGACATTGTGCAACAATGGCATAATAGGACAACAATGACATTGTGCAACAGTGGCACAATGGGACAATAATGACATTGTGCAGCAATGGCACAACAAATCCATGGAAGGGCAGCCGCAGCCCTACAGTCTTGTTGTAGGGTGCTGCAGTAATTACAGGCAGGTCGATGTTGTTAAAGAGGGCTATACTACCCAAAACCATAGCAAGAAGGATCAGCCTCCTAACAAAGGACAACCGCACTCCTTAACAGCAGATCTAGACAGTATTGAAGGCTAGATATGAGATCGTAATGATGCCCTAACCAGGCCTACGTGGCAGCATAGGAGTGGACCTTGAACAGTGAATTGTAGCATGCAACAGATGGTATTTTGACAATGAGGATGCTAATGGATGAGGGTCCTAGGACATGGTATAGCAATCTTCAATCGAACAACAGCATGTTGGGACAGCACATGATGGGACAGTATTGACATTGTGCAACAATGGCACAATAGGACAACAATGATATTGTGTAGCAATGGCACAAAAGGACAGCAATGACATTGTGCAGCAATGGCACAATGGGACAGCAATGGCACAGTAGATCCATGGAAGGGCAGCCGCAGACATACACAGTCTTGCTATAGGGTGTCGTAGTAATTATAGGCAAGCCAATGTTGTTAAAGAGGGATAGACTACCCAGAACCATAGCAAGAAGGATCAGCCTCCTAACAAAGAATAGTTGCACTTCTTAACAGCAGATCTAGACAGTATTGAAGGCTAGATATGGGACCATAATGATGCCCTAACCAGGCCTACGTGGCAGCATAGGATTGGACCTTGAACAATGAACTGTAGCATGCAGTAGATGGTATTTTGACGGTGAGGATGCTAATGGATGAGGGTCCTAAGACATGGTATAGCAATGTTCAATGGGACAACAGCGTTTTGGAACAGCGCATGATGGGACAGTAATGACATTGTGCAACAATGGAGCAATAGGACAACAATGACATTGTGCAACAGTGGCACAATAGGACAGCAATGACATTGTGCAGCAGTGGCACAATGGGACAGCGATGACGTTGTGCAACAATGACACAGTAGATACATGGAAGGGCAGTCGCAACCCTACACAGTCTTGTTGTAGGGTGCCACAATAATTACAGGCAGGCCGATGTTGTTAAAGAGGGCTAGACTACCCAAAACCAAAAGGAAACCGCACTCCTTAACAACAGATCTAGACAGTATTGAAGGCTGGATATGGGACCACAATGATGCCCTAAGCAGGCCTACGTGGCAGCATAAGAGTGGACCTTGAACAGTGAACTGTAGCATGCAGTAGATGGTATTTTGACGATGAGGATGCTAATGGATGAGGGTCCTAGGACATGGTATAGCAATGTTTAATGGGACAACAGCATGTCGAGAAAGCACATGATCGGACAGTAATGACATTGTGCAACAATGGCACAATAAGACAGCAATGACATTGTGCAACAGTGGCACAATAGGACAGCAATGACATCGTGCAACAGTGGCACAATGGGACAGCAATGACATTGTGCAGCAATGGCACAGCAGTTGCACAATAGGCCAGCAATGACATTGTGCAGCAGTGGTACAATGGGACAGCAATGACATTGTGCAGCAGTGGCACAATGGGACAACAATGACATTGTGCAGCAATGGCACAATGGGACAGCAGCAATAGCGAGGTACAACAAGTACATGATACAGTCATGATTGGTGAAGCGTGATGAGATGCAACATAGTGATGATGGGTGTAGCATGGTGCATCACGATGAGGTGCAACATGATTATGAGGAGCAACACAGTAATAGGTGCAGCAAGGCGATGGAGTCACCTTGGAGAATCAGTTGAAGCAGCATGTCTTCAACTGAGTTCAACTAACTCATGCATCATCTTCTTAGAGATGATCTATGCTCTTATTTAGATAAGTCAAAGTGATGAATTTTGTTGTAAATGTATTATCTCTCTCTCTTTGCGCTGAACTATTGAAGAACATATAAGAAGAATCAATCAAGGGTTTCCCCACGTTGGGGTTTGTCCCTAGCTAGCGCCACATCTTGTGTCCTCTTGTCTTAGCTTGTCTTTTGCGATTTATGTTTATGTTATATCTGCAGTTTACTTTAATGTTGATGTGATTGCTAATCTGGAAAATATATTGAGCTAACTGTGAAAATTGAAATAAATTTCTCTAAGCATAGAACATACCTAAACTTAACATGGTATCAGAGGTGAGGTGAAGACAAAGCCCAAGCAAGAGTGAAAGAGAAATCACCGAAGACAGTTGGGAAAGGACAATAGGATCAATGGATTCCTCATCCCTCTTCAATTTCACCAAGGGTGAATTCAGAGTAGAGAATATTATCAAAATGGCACCGCAGAAGCTTTTGATGGCCTACTTAAAGATCACTTCAATGGGAAGTCGGGATCTAAGGAAAGATAGATGCCTTGTTTGTAATAAGTTCAACCATTATGCGAAGGAGTATCCAAATAGCAAGACACATCACTTGATGAAGATAACAATCATTCCAAGGACATCTTCAATGATCGGAGGAATGATAGGTAATGCAGGTCATCAAGGAAATAGCCGACTCTTCAAATAAAGCAAGGAACCCCAGGTATGAAGAATCAAATATTGTTTCTGATAAGATAAAGAAGCATTATCTTGTATTGGCCCTCTCCTTCAGACTTCTTGGGAATCTGGCTTATTGATTGTAGTGCTTCAAGGCACTTCATCAAATAGAAGGGTGCTCTCTCTACTTGGTAGAGATGGAAACAATCGTGAAATTATACTTGGAGTCAATTCCACCTATCCCGAAAAGGGTGTAGGGAATGTTACCCCTCAAGTGAATAAGGGTAACTCGATTCATTTACAGAATCTCTTTTATGCACCTGATCGCAAGAAGAACCTGGTGTCCATTTCCACAATGGAAGTCAAAGGTTTCAGGGTGGCATTCATTGATTGAAAGGTATGTGTTTGAAAATGGAATTTTCAAAGATGTTTTTGAGTTCAAGGATGGCAATTTGTATCAAGTTGCAGGATGGTCCATTGGGGACCATGTCAGTTGACACATCTCATCTATAGCACCGGAGGTCTACTTTATGGGGCCCTACGATGTGAGTCAGATGGTGACGGGGATGCATGAATTCAAAAAGAGCATAAAGGTACATGTCTGAGATGTACCAAAGGAAAATCTTACAAGGGGACTATTCCTCTCATATAGCAGGTCCACAGGTTTGGAACAACCCGAGGGGTTTGAGATTCATGATCAGGAATCTCATGTATGCAGGTGGAAGAAAGCCCTCTATGGCTTGAAGCAAAACATCCTGGGCTTAGTATGAGAGGATTGATAGTTGTCTGATGAAGTTGAGATTCACTAGGAGTGAAGCCGATCCAAACCATTGCTCGAAGATTGTGGATGAGAGACCTCTCATACCGGCACCTTTTGAGGATGACCTCTTTCTAACAGATGTCGACCCTCTCATTTGCAGATGTAAGAGGGAGTTGGATTCCGGATTTGGAATGGTGAACTGCAAGCCCGTGACTACCTCGATGGAGCTTAACTTTCATAAGTTATGTGGTAGTGATGTCAGACCAGATTTGGGAAATGCCTTTGAGTTTCATAAACTCATTCGCATGGATGTTCTTGGTGAACTTCCGTCCAAATATATGTTTTGCAGTTAGCATGTTGGGCTCATATATGATTGAGCCTCACTGGATTGGTGCCAAGAATATTCTGAGATTTCTTCAAGGCACAATCTCTCATGGATTGAGATACACTGCTGGAAATATGAAGCTAGATGATTATTCAAATGTTGATTAGGCAAGCAGTGTGGAGGATTTCCAGAGCACTTTTGGGAGCTAGTTCTCTTTGGGTTCTACTCGATATCCTAGATAAGCAAGAAGTAGAAGATGATTGCTTTGAGCACCGCTGAGACCAAATACATAGCTACAAGTATGACCTTGTGTGAAGTTGCCTGGTTGCGAAAGCTCTTAAGTGAGTTGTTTGACACATGATGGATACCACCGTGATCTTCTGCATCAATCAGAGGGGGATTCGATTATTGAGGAATCTCGTATACTACGAGTGCTCCAGCTTGTAGACCTCAGATACTACCTTATCTAGGATATGGTACATCGATGAGCGAGAAGGCTCCATCGCATTGAGATTGATGTACAGGTCGCAGACATTCTGTCGAAGCCTTGGGGAAAGGTCAAATTTGTGACTTTCCCGAACGACTTGGAGTCGTTGAGAGACCTTCTTATGAGGGTCATGCATGATGCATGCATTGAGCTCTAGGAGCTCCGAGGGGCTTGGGGTACTTCTTGGAGCAACAAGCAACCATAGGGCGACTCACCCTCCCCTAATAGTGCATTGTGTACAGGGTGAATGGCTTAGCCTTCCCTTGTGATACCTCGTGGCGACTTAGGGATAGGATGAATGGTTCTCCTGTCGAGGCATCCTATCCATGCAGTCTAGGACTCATGGGAAGTACCTCTCATTTTCCCAATGAGCAGGGAAATGGGGTTAGGGACCATAGTAGTACTATCGATGGACGCATCATTGTATCTACGTACTCACTATGCTAGGATGACCTCCATTGATCTGGGATCAATGAAACTGATATGGGATCAGTATGAGTGGTTTGAGACACTCTCTTGTGATATTGATCTGGGATCAATGACACTGATATGGGATCAGTATGAGTGGCTTGAGACACTCTTGTGATATTGATCTGGGATCAATGAAACTGACTTCAGGTCAATCAGGGTGACATAACTGACTTTTGGGATCAGTAACAGTCATATGACACACTCTCTTTATATGGAACTGACTTCAGGTCAGTAGAGAATGGTATGAGACATTCTTGATCAATTCTTCTTCTTCATGGTTCCGCAGAGCATTGCAGGGCACTGATGGCAAAGATCGTACAGCCGAACAGATGGATCAGCGGATGGAATTCTCCATAGTTGAGAGGGAGTGTTAAAATTGGCAACTAAGGCCAAACTCCATGTGTGTCATCTTATATATGGAAACTGATATTTTTGTTAGATCCCTCTCATTGAGAGGTGTAGGATTGATCTAAAGATCATCTGATTCCGATAAGTATTCATGGAGTTATGAATTTATTTGTGTTATAAGACAATTCGTCAAGGTTGGCCAGCAACCAAATAAACCCCACGTGTGCTCAACGTTTTAGTATAAAAGGAGATGACTTGAGAGTCATTTCACCCACACTTATCTCTTGATTTCTCTCCACTTGTCTTGGGCTTTAGTGTGGGCGAAATCTAGGAGAATGTATCCCTAAGACGCAAGAGGAAAGGAGGCTTAACAATCAACCCTAGCCGTAGTCATAGCCCTAGCTTCTACGCACAACCTAGCCGCAGTCCTAGCCCTATCTTCTACGCATAACCTAGCCGTAGTCAAGAAGAAGAAAGACGTTGCCCCAATCTAGAGGATGTAGTCATGAAGAGAAGCCATGACACTATCAAAGAAGAAGCCCTAACCTATACGCTAGTCTCTACGCAGTCAAGAAGGAGGCCTACAGCCCTATACGCTAGTCCCTACAAAGATGCAGTCAAGGAGGATAATGGCATGCCCTAGCCGCAGCATTAGGAGGTTTCCCTAGACAATGTGGAAGGGTTGTATGGACAACGTATCTCTGAGGAAAGTTTAAGGGGTAAATGGAGTTAGTTTAAGGCCTGTTTCAGGGTGAATGAAGATCAAGTTCCCTTGATGGGAGAGCCATAGTCATAGGACTGATATGAGGGCACTTTGGAGGAGTGCAGATCCATGGAAGGGCAGCCGCAAACCTACACAGTCTTGTTGTAGGGTGCTGCAGTAATTATAGGCAGGTTGAGGTTGTTAAAGAGGGCCAGACTTCCGAAAACCACAACAAGAAGGGTCAGCCGCCTAACAAAGGGCAACCGCACTCCTTAATAGAAGATCTAGGCAGTATTGAAGGCTGGATATGGGACTGTAATGATGACGTAAATGTGGCAGCATAGGAGTGGATTTTGAACAGTGAACTATAGCATGTAGCAGATGGTATTTTGATGATGAGGATGATAATGGATGAGGGTCCTAGGACATGGGACAATAATGTTCAATGGGACAGCAACATGTTGGGACAGCACATGACGGGACAACAATGACATTGTGCAGTAGTGGCACAATAGGACAGCAATGACATTGTGTGGCAGTGGCATAATGGGACAGCAGTAACAACGAGGTACAACAAGTACATGATGCAGTCATGATTGATGAAGCGTGATGAGATGCAACATAACGATGATGGGTACAGCATGGTGCAGCACGATCATGAGGAGCAGCACAACGATAGGTGCAACAAGGTGATGGAGTCACCTTGGAGAATTAGTTGAAGTAGCATGTCTTCAACTGAGTTCAGCTACCTCATGTATTATCTTCTTAGAGATGATCTATGCTCTTATTTAGATAAGTCAAGGTGTTGACTTTTGTTGTAAATCTACTATCTTTCTCTCTCTCAACTGAACTATTGAAGAACACATATAAGAAGAATTGATCAAGGGTTTCCCCACATTGGAGTTTGTCCCTGGCTAGCGCCACATCTTGTGTCCTCTTGTCTTGGCTTGTCTTTTGCGATTTATGTTTATGTTCTATCTGCAGTTTACTTTAATGTCGATGTGATTGCTAATTTGGAAAATATATTGAGCTAACTATGAAAATTGAAATAAATTGCTCTACGCATAGAACATACCTAAACTTAACAAAGACCAAGTCATCCTTCCTTCTTTATGAGCTTTCCTTACACATCTTTCCAACAACAAACTTCGAGCTTCCAGCAATTTCGACCCGAGCAACAATTTATGCAACTTCGACCTAACAACTTCAACAACTTCAACCTAGCAGTTGCACAGCTTCAGCAGTTTCAACTTAGCAGCATCACAACTTCGATCTTGCAGCTTCAAAATTTCGACCTTGCAGCTTCACAGCTTTAACATTACAGCTTTACAGCTTCGACCTTCTAGCTTCACAGCTTCGATGCAGCTTCAAAATTTTGTCTAGCCCAGAAACTGTAGAAACCCTAAAGAAAGAGAGAGAGAGAGAGGCCCAAAAACTTCGATCTTGATCTTCTTCTTCTTCGTCTTCCTTTTCCAGCTTCTATCCTGAGATCGAACTTGCTTGAGTGAGTGTGTAAATGAGGTCGAATTCCTTCTTATTTATAGGCTTGTGAGGGGTACGAATTGTCACCTTGAGGCTGACTTGTCCCTTCATGTAGGTTGACTTGATATTTGTGCCTTAACGAGGTCTTGGAGGGTCTTTTGACTCTATTTTGACTCAATATTTTTTTCTTTACAATATGTAATATGCCCTAATGGATCTTCAATACATGACAATGTGTCAATGACTCAATTGACTTTATGACAAACCTAGAAGCACTGAATGGGTGTTTGACCTAAAAAAAATTCCTTGAACATGAAACCCATGCCTCAAGAACACAAATAATAAATTTATTTTTCACTTTTCATTAAATCCATAAAATCATGATTACATATGCCATTATGAAGACCGAACCTAGTTACATATTTCAACACTCCCTCTTAGCTAGGGAAGTATTCTCAATCTGAAGAATTCTCATAAGAAGAGTCGGATTGATAACCCATCTATATAACATCATATCATCTAGCATTATCACATAGCAAGGTCTTGACTAGCATCTCTATCTCTCCACAAGATCAGAGCACAATGATGACGAGACCAATGATTTATAGGCATCGTTATCATTGTCTCTCTTGGAACATACCCCACCAGGGTTCTCTCAGAGTATGTTCCACTAGGACTATTCTTATCTTGGATTCCCAGTCCTCAAAGAATATCGGTCCTCTACAACTACTCTTATCTTGAATGCCATGCCACATCCTCAAAGAGTATGATGCCAGATGATTACCCAATCCTCCATTCTTTCTTCCCAAGTGAAGACAAGAATGATGTATCTACCTCTCCCTCTCAACAAGGCAAGATATACCCATTCCAATGAAGGAATGCACCCATTCTTATAAAAAGAATGTACACAAGCTCCCTCTTAACCAGGGACTTGACCAAGCCTCCCCTTAACCAAGGACTTTCTCCCAGCATCTCTATAGGTGAAGATCATGGGACAACCAACTGCTTGTAGGATTCCCTTCTTCGATGTCATGAATTTCTTCTTTGTTATGGAGCCTACATATTTTGGGACTTCTTCATAGGAAATCGACCATCCATCTCTTTCATTCATGAATCATGTCATTCATGTCCTTCTTTCTTTCATCAGAAAGTGATTCACTAATCCATATATGGCTTTCCTTCATACGGCTACCTTCTCCACATCATGTTTTCCTTAGGATCTTATCATCCCACCACATAAGTATTAGTTGTAGATGACATCTAAAACTTTTCCTTTGGTAGCCTTGCATTAGCCCATCCAAATATTGTCAAAAATAATAATAATAATGAACACCAAATTACCTTTGTGATGATCTTACATCATGACATTTGCTTGTTGTATCAACATCCTGCATTCATATTGACACATCTCCATAAAAATATTAATGTCAAGGGTCATCTTCCTTTCCAGACTTCTTCAAAGTCTTCATACCTTTTCCATGGAGATGCCATGGTCAATTCTTCTAGTTATTAGATGTTGAATTTCTTTTATGTGACAATAGTTGCATCTTTCATAATCTCTCTTTACTTTCTTCACATATTGCTTCTCAGGAATTTGCATTCATTATTCCTTCATTTTTATCAACCACCTCATATTCCATATGAGGACTTATTATGTTGATTTCATTAGTCAATATGTGAACCATGCCTTTATGCATCCTTCCAAAGGAGGAGACCCCTTTCTCTTGATCATGCTCATGAGGTGGAGAATTTATCCATAATATCTGCAACTATATGACCTGACTCAATTTTATCAAATACAAGCATACATACCTCATCTCTTCCTTTTGGTCATCTAAACTTCCATTAGCGGCTTCCTTGATTGAAATAACTTCAATCACCTTGAGTTGCTTCACTTATTTTGACATCATACCATCATTCCATGAATCCCATACAAGGTGGAATTCTTGGCGAGCCACTTACTTCTTCCAGTACGTGAACCTTATGATGAAGATTTCAACAAAGGGTCATGATCATCCTCATCCTGCAAATGCTCCTTTTTGAATGATGTGTGATGAGATCTATACTAGATGACTTTCTTTTTCCCATAAGTACTACTTATGCTTCTAATGAGGTTACCAACAGCTACACCATTCTATAGGAGACAGCCATAGACTTCTATTTCAGCTATCTTTCATGCTTTTTTTTATGATGATGTCACGAGCTCCTGCTTTCAATTGTATGTTTCTATGATACCATCTCCTAACATGATCCATCATATCATGCTTCTAATTATTCCTACCATGATAGTTATACTTTACAACAGAAAACTTGAAACAGAAACTTTGAAAAGAACTAGGCGAGGAAGACTATCTCAATCATAGTAGAGATATTTTACTTCCTCCTTGGATTTCTTCTTTTTAGCTTCTTCCACTTCTTTAGTGATATGGGCTTCTTCTTCCCTTCCTCTTTTGTTGTTGTCCTTCTTGAGCTTTGGACAATCTCTCTTGTAGTGCCCATATTCATGACAACCATAGCATTGAACCTTCGACATGTTCTTCTTTTACTGAGGACCAAGCTTCCCAAAATTCACTTTGTTCTAGCCATGGCAACAAATGCTTGGGCTTGCTCGCTTGATTCTACATCGATTTTTTCCTTCAGCGTAGTTTCTTCAATTTTGCACAACGACCATAGTTCATTAAATGGAGTAGCTTCCTTCTTCCCATAGATGCTTGATGTGAAGTTGCCCCATTCCTCTGGTACTACATTGAGCACTATGGCAATCATTTCCTTGTCAAACATTATTTCTCCCAACTCTTGGAGTTGGTCTCTTATTTCTGACACCCTCATAAGGTATCAGGTTATTCCTTCTTAATTTGATATCTCCATCTTGTAGATCTTGAGCTTCTTCTTTTGGTGGTTCGACAATTAAACCCTTAACATGACCAACAACTTCATTTTCTATGTGAATCAAATCTATTATCTTCTTCCATGCAAGAAAGATTGACGACCCAACCAATTTATTGCTCTCCTTGCAATATGAAGTCATTTTGACATATTCAAATTTAGATATAAAAATACTTACTTAAGTGAAGATACTCCTAGATGATGAAATCCTCAACTTGGTGCCTTCTTGATTTTGATGGTGATGTAGATAATAGAAGTTGTCTTCTTGGTGACGATGTCTTTCTTCAAAAGTGATCCTTGGCTGAAAGGGAGATCACATTGTTTCCTTGATGATGATGACAACGCTTTTTCCTGCTTTTCTTTCTTCAAGACAACACTAGTTAAACTTGTTTCACAACCTCAAATTTTGTCCCTTCTTCATAGTTTCAACTTGATGTAGCAATTTTGCAATTTCGACCTTTTTGACAATAACCCTAGTTCGCACATTTGGCTAAAAGATGGACAAATTTGCCTCCTTTCACCTGACTTGAATTCTTCTTCTTATTATTTCGGCTTGCAAAGGAGACTTTTCATGGCACATAACTTGATCCTTGATGGTGGTTGCAATTCGATACGTGCTGATACAAAAGGATGTCCTAATACTTAGCATGTGTGGAGAGTATAGCCCAAAAAAACAAACCCAAAAATGCTTCACTCTTGAACACTTCAAGTGTGGAACCCTTCTTTGGATGAGCTAGGTTTTTGAGGTCTTCTTTGATGCTCTTAATTATTCCCTTTCAATATGATGAGAGGGTTAGTCCTTCTTGATGACTAATTCCCTTGATGTTTCTAAGATTATCTATTTATACTTCAACCCTAGAGTATCCTTCTTCATGTTTCCCTTCCTTGATATAGTCACTTTAACTCTGATACCATGTTGAGAAATCTAGGGGACAATAAGTGTAGGTGATTTATCTTACTTTGATAACTGCTTGTGATGTATTTTTACTTTACTTGATTAACTTCTTCTTTCATTTATTATAATTAGTGTTATATATGATCAAACAGCTACCAAATCATAAAAACAACAAAATAATAAAACACAAAATATAGGCAATCAACCAAGGCCAAAACCTCTCCAACTGAGAGGAAAACCCACCAGAATCCTTCTCTTCTTATAAAACTTCAATTGGCGAATTCCAAGACCTATGACTTTTGACCAAGACCAAGTCATCCTTCCTTCTTAATGAGCCTTCCTTACACATCTTTCCAACGACAAACTTCGACCTTCCAGGAACTTCTCCAAAAACAATTTATGCAACGTCAACCTAGTAGCTTCAACAACTTTGACCTACCAGCTTCACAGCGTCGACCTTGATGCAGCTTCAGTAATTTCAACCTAGCAGCTTCGATCTAGAGGCAATTTCACAGCTTCGATCTTGCGACCTCACAGTTTCAGCCTTGCAGCTCCACAACTTTGATCTTGCAACTTTATAGTGTCGACCTTGCAGCTTCAAAATTTCGTCTAGCCCAAAAATTGTAGAAACCCTAACGAAAGAGAGAGAGAGAGAGAGAGATCAAAAAACTTTGATCTTGATCTTCTTCTTCTTCATCGTCATTGTCCAACTTCTATCTTTAGGAGATCGAACTTGCTTGAGTGAGTGCGCAAATGAGGTCGAATTCCTTCTTATTTATAGGCTTGTGAGGGGTATGAATTGCTATCTTGAGGCCGATTTGTCCCTTTATGTAGGTCGACTTGATCTTTGGGCCATGACGAGGTCTTGGAGGGTCATTTGACTCAATTTTGACTCAATAAATTTTTCTTTACAATATGTAACATTCCCATATGGGTCTTCAATACATGACAATGACTCAATTGACTTTATGACAAACCTAGAAACACTCAATGGGAGCTTGCCCTAAAAGTAAATTTCCCTTGAGCATGAAACTCGTGCCTCAAGAACACAAATGATAAATTTATTTTTCATTTTTCATTAAATACATAAATTTGTGATTATCGAACCTAGTTACATATTTCAACATCTTCAACTATAGAAAATTCTCCTATTGTCTTTTTCCTTCTTCTTCGGCCCATGTGACTATCTCACAAAAATATGCAACATTACTCTTGCAAATTATTCAAAAAATATCTTTCTGAATTTCTCTCACTTGTGTTGTGTCTTCATCCTCTCCCTTAGGCTAATTTTATAATTCTCCACAGGCCAAATCCCTAATCTCCAAAGTGACTGAGGGCTAGGATTAAATCCTGGCTTTCTTTGATCAATGGTGGGGATTAGATCTAAGTCAAATAATTAATCATTTATCCTTAGAAAAACATTAATCAAATAATTAATCAATGTACTTTTCTGAAATTAAAACTTGGGAAGGAGACCATATTAGTTGCTTGTCTTGAACAACCTCCTAAAGAGGACTTCTTTTCCTGCATGCAATACACCAGCCTATGCAGAAGGCCTTTTGTAACTACAAAAATCAACATATTATTTTATATAAATATCATATATGTAGTGCTTCACTTTTTGCCTAAATCTGGTATCTCTCTTATTTTTCTATATATCATTTTTATATTAGGTGTATATTGAATCTCTCTTTCATATGGAGGGATATATTTTTATTTTTGGTTGTGTACATTTTTTGGCAAACATATAGTACGAATATATTTTATTATAAGTACTACATTTTTTTGAAGCTGACATATGATAGTGTAAGTGTTAACTATGTGCGTGACAACATCTCACGCACTGGAATGGCGTCTTTAAATGCAATACGTAATAAACAGACACAGACTGACAAACTTTTGCTAAACAATATTGTTTGGATATCACACTTGTCATCATCAAAGAAAATTGTGACAGAAGACGTTGCTCTCTTATGATTTAAAAATTATTGATATGAATGGCACTGTTATAGATACCATGAGTTTTCTGAACCAAAGTATTGAAAAAAATTATATTTCAATCCATGCAACAGAAAATTGCATATATGTTTTCAGAGAAATTCGTTTCCTCTTATTCCATGTAAAAAAATGCCCCCATGAAGGTTCTCATGTAAAAAAATGCCCCCATGAAGGTTCTCACCTTAATGGAAAGAATTGAACCCCCAGAAATACAACGAAGTATAAATACCTGCTATACTACAATATCTGCTCTCTGAACCCCAATCTCATACCAAATGAGCACAAAAATCTTTGAAGGCTTATTAGACAAGCAGCAACTTGTAAAACAAGGAGACGAACTTCCACTTCCAACTTATCTAAATAAATACTCAAACGTGACCAAATAGGTGACCCTTGTGACAACTGTAACTCCGCAGCTGCCATAGATGAGACTCTCCCAATGATGACATACGTGTTAACAGATGCTCCCTGCATAATCAAACACAAAATTTAACGATGTGGGGACAAGACCTGATCCAACTTCCACAAAGGGGCAACAGAACCAGCTCAAGGCAACTAAAGTTGGGAAAGTACCCATAGGATAACGATTAATAAATTACTTCAAATTCTTCTTTCATGAGTATTTCAAATCCAGCGCGTAACTTTGTAATTCCCTTTATCCATTTTTCATAGTTTTAAGTTATTTAAAAAAAATAAGAGCTAGTTGCTTATTCTTGGGTCCTTCTACTGGTACTAGAGATTTTCCTTGAGCAATGCAACAAAACGCTAATAAGTGCTCAATGAGGCATATCTGTTAAAGAATTAATCAAATGTATGCAATGATATAAGGTGCAACTTACGATGCTTCCAAAAATAGATAATACATTCTCATAAGAAAATCCCATATATATATATATAGATAGATAGATAGATAAAAGAAACGAAACGCTGACAAGATTTTGCTTTTTATTTCATTTACAAATAGAGGGGAACAGATACCAGGGCATTATCCACCGCACGTAAGCAGTCATTAGTCTTCAGAAGCAGTAGAATTACACGAGGAAGTCTCTTTAAAAGCTCTGAAATTTGCATGAAATATTGTGATGCATACATCTGTCGAATCACCAATATAAAAAAACTACTATCAGTCTTCCAACTTATTTACTGCATCTAAGTCCAGTTAATTCTCTGATGGTCAATTACATGTACCAGCTTCAACAAAGGTTATCTTATACTAGTTTTCATTAGAAAAGGTGTAATACATGGGCATTCAAATCATGAATAGGAAAAGAAAACCATGTCATGACTCCTGACTAAATCATATGAGTAGCAAACTGTTTGTACATTGATTATTTCACTTATTGAACCAAAAGTGTCCATCCATTAATAAAGACTGAAATTTTGTTATATCCATCAAAGACAACAGAAGATCAATGTAAGAAGTGCATGAACCCATTATTAAAGAATTCTGACTACCTATGTCTCAGCTTAGTGCCCAAGATATTATGGAAGGCCAACAATGTGCATTGCTCATATCTAGCGTGTCCTCAGTATTTATATAATTGTATACTCCCTTAATCAAAGGGAATAGTCAAATGCATTTAAACCATATCGATGACACATACCTGTCTCTGTTCCTTTAGAAATAGGACCCAACTCCCCTGAATTTGCCCAACACTTCAATAGCTAACTCAATACACTGCCAAGCTATCTGTTGGAAAATGTAACTATGTTCAGTCTTCATTAATGTACTTGAGTCATGGTGACCCATGTATTAACGCATGGGTTTCATGCTTGGGTCACCATGTTTCAGGTCAAAGTCCCCATTGAGGACTTCTAGAATTTATTCTTAGTCTATAGAGTCATTATACTTTAAAGAGACCCTTCTTGGGCTTTTGAATCATGTCAAAAGTGAAGTATTGAGTCAGATATGATTTATGTATCTTCCACACCATGTCGGCCTAGAAGAAGATCAATTCGGCCTAAGGACCCTATTCGACCCACAAAGAAGCCTATAAATACAAGCTAGTCGAAGTCATTTGGAGCATCAACTCTCAAGGAAGTTCGATATCTCAAAAGTAGTTGGAGAAGTGAGAAGTTTGTTGCCGAGAAGCCGAAAGAAGTGCGAGTTTGGGGAAGTTTAAGGAGAGGAAGAAAATCGAGATTTTGGTGCCTCTCTCTCTCTATTTCGTGGTCTGGATTGGGAGATTGAAGTCTCCTAAGTTTCACTATTGCCAAAAGCCGTTTGTTGTCAAAAGTTGTTGTCTAGTCGAAGATGCTGGAAGGGGTCGAAGATCTGAAAAGTTGACTTGGTGTGGAGGGAAGGTCTGGTCTTG
The DNA here is from genome assembly GCA_000404065.3 of Pinus taeda. Classification (NCBI taxonomy): domain Eukaryota; kingdom Viridiplantae; phylum Streptophyta; class Pinopsida; order Pinales; family Pinaceae; genus Pinus; species Pinus taeda. The sequence goes on from APFE030844891.1 coordinate 107,201, forward strand.
GTCTAGGGTGAAGAGTCTCAAAGAATACTATTGAAAAGAAGAATTATCTTGACTGGGTTTTCCCTTCGAGGGGGGTTTTGCCTTGGCATAGTGCCTATATCTTGTGTCTCTTGTTTTGTGATCTTCATACACACATAATATGGTAATTGCTTGATGAAAGATAAGATAATAAAGAAGTAAACAGAGCCAACACATTCACAAGTAATTATCAAGAAAGGATAATCAAACTCTAATATAACTACTTTGAGTTTCCAACACTATCTACCTAAATTATGCAATCTAACAAAAATTACTATTTCCATAATCATAATTGTGTGGACAACAACATTTAAAATTGGATGTAGGACATTTAAATTCATCACTTTAACCTACAAAAAATATCAGAGAGATACTTATCATCTTCACATTATTATGAACATTGAAACTAGTTCCCAAGGGAGCATTCACCTCCCAACCACTCAACTTGAATGCCACCACCCAGAAGCTGGGCTATAAAATGACAAGGGCACTATGATGTTCCTACTTAGCAATTTTGCTAAGTAATTACCAATTTCGCCAATTTTGAAGTTTTGCAATCACAAACTTACGAAAAGTGGGTTAGGAGGACCCCACTTGGCATTTTTTACTTGAGAAGGCTCCAACATAGGAAAAAGAAGGCAAATCAATTTCTTAGTGGAAAGTGGGGGCCACCCCAAGAGGAATATGCACCCCTTGGAAAAAAGCACACTTGTGGACAAAGAAAGAGAGGAAAATGGGGTCGATGTATGGGGCCCACATGGAGAGAGAAAGCTCAATGATAAATAAGAGGAGAAGACATCATTTGGGGCCTTTTAATCATTTGACAAACAAAATCTTTTGTACACTTGAACTATTGAGCCAAGTCTACGAAGTGTTGTTCAACACCGAGATTTCTAAGGGGACATCTCACCTCCTTCTTCGGTGGACTTCGAGTGCCACCCTAGGGGAGTCATTGTCACACTTGAGGAGTTGTTTTGAGAGACATTCAAGTAAATTCAAGTTGCATTTGGAGCAAACTGGGCGCAGAAAAAGGGACCACGCACTCTTGAGGAGAGATAGTTCAGTACATAGTTCGTTCCAGCTTTTTGGGGGCACATTACCTTGGCATTTGGCAGCATCTTTGTAGTCGTTTGGTGGGTTGATCAAGTGGTCATTCCTCAAGCTGAATTATTCTTCCCCAGGCATGCACAGAAGGAGTTTCTTTGGACATGTGCAATAACTTGAGGAGGACACACATGGGGTAAGGCTTGACCGAGAGTTTCGGGTTGGGTTTCGCTAGGAAACATAAGGAAAATTGTTGGAGGATTTGCTTTGCGTTTTTGGAGGACTTTGGCAGCAAAATACCTAGTGATGTGAATTACCCAACTGAAGGAGGAGCTCACTCTAATTAGGGGTAATTTCGGAAGGTTGGAACTAGGGCCAACCCTTTCTGGGTCTTTGTGGGTTTGTTGAGTAGAGCACAAAAATAATTTTACAGAGTTTTCTGAGCACTCTAGAGGGGTCAAACAACAGTACTTTTCCAGCCAATAGTTGCATATTTCTAGCACCAGTGCCGAGCTTGAAGACGAATTACTTCCTAGCATCCAGGCAGCACATCTTCTCACCTGAGGTTTGTCTACCTTGCTTTAGCAAGCCTAGGTGCACATATTCCACACATATATTGTACATTCCTCTTTGATAATAAAATGGCTCAGCTTGGCGCAGTTTTTGGCTAAATTTATGGGTGTCTAATTGCAAGTTGAATTTTTGTGTTGGATGTGGAGTTTTTGTTTTGATTATCACTATTATTCCTAGTAGGAATATTACAATCACTCACAAAAATCCTTCAAAGGTGGTGCCATTGGGTTCAAATTTCAAACTAGACAAGGAAGATGAACAAATGGAGCAACCAAGAACCCTTTGGCATCCAACACACTATTATGGGTTACAAGAAGTCGCCTTTGCTAACTCTTACTCTAGTACAGGCAACCCTCCATTAGTGTTCACCACTGGCATAGGAAAAACCCTCTACCAATCCTAACCCACTTGTATGGGTAGGGCCAGCCTACTCATTGTTGCAGGAAGCATTTATAATCTGAATTTGAACTATAACTTAACTTGGGAACTATAACGAACAAAGTTTGTACACGCACCAATAATCTTCAGAGTACTTCGAAGACAAAGACATCCATTGTAGGATAAATAATGTATATTGAATATTATATAAAAAAAAATTGATATGATGGTGTGAATGTTACAAATGAGACCTGCTTATATACATAGGCAGGTGCCTCTTCGTTAATGGTCATGTCTTCTAGACATGCCTTCCCATTAAACTAACGACTATTTAGTTAATCATTATGATTATTTATGATTTACATTTGTTTATATTTATTTTAATTATTCATAATATTGCCTTCCTCTTCAAAAAGCTTTGTCCTCAAAGCTTACCAGATGAAACGGTTTGATCTCTTTTGTCATTTTGAATATCTTCTCGACTCTGAACTTTCATCTTTGTTGATACTAGAAGATATGATGTTCCGAGTGATAAACAAAATTGTCGAACTGAGTATGGATCTAACCATCCTAGATTAATCTTCTGTGGAATCTTCCGATCACTGGAAATTTGCAATGAATGGTTATCATAGGACTACAGTTGCAAACTTAAGCATTCCTTGGAACATAAATATGTTGTTTCCGTTCTGAATGGTTCAAATATGTAGATTGGCTTAGTTGTCTGCTCTTGTGATTTGGATGTCGATAAGATGTTTTTTTGGTTGGATTTCCCCTTATCATGTGTGTGGCAGTTTCCTAATTTACTTCAAGCACTGTTGTTGTTGAGTTGACTTCTGAATCACCACTTGGAATTTCCATTGTTTGAACTGCAACATTGAATATGTTTTAACTTCTATTGGTTCCTCATCTTCTTGAGTTGTTAGATTTACAGGAACGGTATTCGTTCTTCTTTCTTCCACTTGGACTGAAGACTTCGACACTTCTTTCATGATAAGTTTTTCTAATTTTTTTTCAATGATTTCTTATCATCCTTAAGTTTCTTAATTTGAGTGAGTAGACTTTGATTATGGTTTTTGAGACATAAAAGTTCCTCATTTTCTGAGTCAACTTTATTTTGGCATACAAGCTTCTCATCTTTTAAACACTTGATTTGTTCTAATAATTTTTTGTTAAGGTCCTTTAAGCGTAATTTTTCCTCTTCATTCTTTGATAGACTTTCATTGAATTTATTGTCAAAACCTTCTCAAGTAATTTTTTGTTATGGCCTTAGATGTCAAATTTCTTCATTACTTTCTGTTGATTCTTCATAAAACCGATCTTCAAGATCTTTCTACTTCTTTTCTAATGCCTCATTCTTTTGTTGAAGTTTTGTGTTTTATTCTTTTAATCTTTTAATTTGTGTCTGGGTATTACCTTGATATTCTTCCAAATTAAACAATCTTCGACATTTTGGACAAAGTATTTGTGTGATTTTTGAAAATCGATGAATACTGATCATTTGTTCGAAAAAAAATGGACATCTGGACCAAAATGTAGAGTTATGTATGGAATCCATAGTTTCTTTGTTCGACTTGGACTCCATTTTGCTTTGTTGATAATTCATAAAAATAATCTAACTAAAGACTTGTTTATAGGTAAATATTTTCAAGTTTCTTTGAACTTTGTACTTCAAAAGCCCTTCATTCTTTTCTTTTTACCTTCTTAAACACCTTGTAATATGCCTTTCCTTGAAAACTAGGGGAATTAAATAATTTAATTATTTTTTTTCTTTTTTTTATTTATAACTTGAATGCCCTTATAATAAACTTATTTGATGCCTTAAGATTATTATATTCCTTTTTATTTTCTCAATCTTAAAAAAGTACCATGATACTTTGCTTGGCTATTACTCTTTATGTAGCATATACACTTATGCTTTAATAACAGGAGATTCCTTCACTTTGAGGTAAGATTGAAGGCTTAATCTAGCTCAGATCAGCCCTATAAACCAGCGAAGGGGAGCTCCTTGCAAACCGCACTTAAAAGGACCTGCTTTGGAACAGTTGAGCAAGACAACAGTATATTGTAAGAAGCCCTAATCAGACCATGGGTATCTACCAATGACAACGCAGCTTTCTGAGTCATATTCATGTTTAAGGTTGGATCTTCTAATTGTCAAGTCATTTTGACTTTAAGTTATTGTACTCTCTCTCTGCTGAACATTCGATATTAATAATAAGAAGATTTGATCAAGGGTTTTCCCCATCTTGGGGATTTTCCCTGGCTTGAGCCAATTTATTATGTCCCCTTGTCTTGACTTGTATTTGTTATTTATTGTACATGTTCTTTTCTCAGTTATTGTCATCATGATAATGTTTCGCATGATTGCAAATGGTTTAATAATTAGCCTAATAAGAGAACTGAAGCTTCTGTCTTAAGCAAAGAACATGTTATCCTAAATTAACATGGTATCAGAACCATGGAGAGGACAAGCCCAAGCAAGAGTATAAGCAATCTCTAATAGAAGATCTCCTCGGTTTAAGGCTTCATGAACCGAGCACCTTGAGACATTAAATCAAATTTTGAGTATGATCTCAAGCCAAGATCACTATGACTAAGTCGGAAACCTATTCAAAGAGTCCGTGACAGTAGATCCATCTCTCTAACTGAGTTTGGAGACTCTCCTGTGCATTTACTTGTGGAAGAATATCCTGTATAGAGATCAAAATCTTCTGACTCTGAAGATAGGGACGATCCACTATGATGCCTTGCTTCGAAGATTACAGTACTTGTTTTGGAGGACCAAAATCTTCAGGCATAAAACTGGTGTGACAAGTTTCATGCCCAGGCATTTGCATCTGTATGGTATCTCAACATCAATGTGGATCAGCAAATAACATTGTTTTAAGGTCTAGCCAAATTCGAATTGTTCTGTGAAGATCTCATTAATCATTGCAGACCTGTGAACAAAATCATGACTAACCAATCAGTGACATGCTAGCTCATTTATAGTGACGTCTTCACTAGTATTATATTTACATTTGAGGGAAGTAAAGCTGACTTGACTGATCAATCTAAGCCAACCGCACTAGTTAATGATTCAGAATCTTCGCATGGTGGAAGCTGCATTGAAAGACTGGCATCAGTCCATTGCAATCAAAGGACCCTAGCGTGAATACATATATAACTTCAGCTCAGATTAAGCCAACACGTGTAGTCCTAGAGAAATCGTATTGAAGTGATTACAGCTTCAGATGATGGTCTTTTATGAGATTTTTTTTTATATACGTATTCATCTGCTTCAACACCATTGTCTTCAGTAAGGACAGAGTGCATCATTTACTTCACAATAGATTTTTATCATTCTATCATCCTCATAGCTGTAAGGGCTTCAAGCTTAATTATTACGTCAGTTTGAAGTAGCTGGGTTTTGAAGAGAGTCATTTCAAAGAATTAGATATTTGTTGATCCATGGCTGAAGTGTCTGGAGCTTATTCCCTAAGGCTAATCTAAGAAATTAAGGTTGATCGGTGATGTCCTAATCAGATGCTCAGTATACTAAACCGAGGTCCGAGACACATCTGTGGACATACTTTTGTCTATTCTAAAGCATAATTCTAAGATTTCTGAGATACTGTTTGCAAGGAACAGTTCTTGTACTTAAAGGTAGTCTAGGGTAATTATTGTTTTGATTTGGACACATAATGAATGATGGTTTAATGGTATCCGTTGAGCATCTGTGGTTTCTTCATGTGTGAAGTCAACCTTGTACATCCGTTGACTGCTGTGGCATCTATATAAGCCTCTAATTGAATAAGGGTAAGAGGTCTTTAAGGTCAAAGATCCATCTTCAATTTAGGCACAAGTATCAGTCCTTAAAGTGAAGGCAAATCATCTGAAGCAATATTAGAGGCACATCATCTTCACCAAGTCAGATCAAGCATCAAAGGACCTCATCCTCAAACATTTTTATTACATCAGTACTACATCACATGAGGTATGATCTTCGCATGAGATAGGTACTATTGAGATGGCATCATATTTGTAGTCAGATCTATATTGGCATCAACATATATATATATATATATATAGTATTGTTATGTGGCATCCTTGTAAGTCATAGTCCAGAAGTTGTTATGATATTTTGGCAAGTCATATCGAAATTCTGATCAAATTGGGATCAAGACAGGGCCTTGGACATTTATCTCTCTATTGAACTTTCAGCTCCTCTTCAAAATCCTCATCGAATGAATAAAGGAAGAGGAATACCTTGTTCTTCAGTTGTGAACAATAGCATCAATGCATCTGTACATTCTACTGAGATAAATGATGTCAACATTCAATGACTTGCACATAGACATAATCAACTCAATATCAGTTAAGCCATCTTGTGGAGATTTTCTGTCTTACAGTAGCTACGTGCATCAAGAAGTGAAAGCATCTGACTCTAGTAACAACACGAATCCTCCTCCTGTTTTGAGAAGAAAAGAAAATTGAAAGGTTTAATACAGTAATAGGAATCTTCAGTAGCAGACTAAAGTATCAGCTGAATACAAGTCTCTAGGATAAGATCTTGAATTTCTCAAAAGGAATGGTCTTCCTGAAAGTATGAAGAACTATAGTTTTTAAGGATAGAACCCTGTGCCATGAAGACTCTTGGTTATATGCAGCATCAGTTCTACTATTTGTGGCACTGCCCTAGGTATAACATCTCAGCATATGCAGCTCAGCATCATTCATGTTGTCTTTTCAGTCTAGTAGTCATGATGATATATTGATGACATTGTTATAGTCTTGTCTCACAATCAAGGTTGTGAACAAGACAAATGTAAATCGAGGATATTTGATCTTTTCATGCGGTACAGTGGATGTTGGCATCAGTAAGCTAGAGTTCATAATGATTTGTTGTGAAGAGTTTAACTCTTGTAGACACATCAAGTTGTCACCTTGAGCAAGAATCTCAATATACAGTCCTGATTTGCATGAGGAGGTTTCAGTACTAACAGTTACATCATGGTTTGTCAGCAGTATAAAGGTTGGCTGGCAGCAAGCATATTTATTCTTCAGTTTCATAGGCATCTTCTTTATAATCATTGCCCGGCAAACAAAAGTATAGTGACACTCCTTTCAGCAAGGAAGATTGCAGTTAATGGCATCATAGGAATTGACTCAGAACTAACTCCAGCATCCCAATGTCATTATTCTGACTGCCTACAGTAGGTATGTATGCAGCTGTTGTTAGTAAGAGAGGTTTCACAGTTTCTATTGAAGTTTCTAAGTCTAACAGTTAGAAACCCTCCATGCACTTTACTGATTTATTCCTACCTACTTGTTCTGTTAATTAACAAGTTATTTACCATGTAAATACTGTAAATAAATACAAGTGCATGCTCAACACATTACAGATCATCAACTGAAGGAAACAGAAACAAGCACCAAATGACACCGTTATTTTTGGACTAATGTCCCAGGAAAAACCCAATGCGGGAAAACTGGTGCAGCTATCTGAGGGTTTTAGTATTAAGCAGTTCTTTTCTGAGTACACTGGGTGCAAAACTGGTTAACCCGACAGAGATAACAAATATGGCAGCAATACCTCTCTTCGGAAACAGGGATTCAGAAAGCCTACTCCACGAAATCCCTCTCCAGCACAATATGAAGCTCAGCTTCAGCCCTACTGGCCTCTGCGTCAGCCTGAAACCCTCTGCGTTAGCCTAAAACCCCTCTGCGTCAGCCTACTGAAGCTCTGCGCAGCCTCTCTGGCTCTCTGCGACACTCCTGCAGCTTCTGCGTGGATGATGCAGGCCCTTCTGGCTTTGCGCAATCTCTGTTGCCTCTACGTGGCTCCCTCTGGCTCTGTGTCTCCCTCTCTTTGCTTCTGTGCTGGTCTCTCAGCACTGTCCCTATTTCTCTGCCTCGTACTTAGTGCCCCTCGCTGCAACTGATCACTAATTCTATCTCATAGCAAACCCCGCTCTAGAGAATAGAATGATTGATCACTCTAGTGTATTCTCCAAGTGACTCTCAAGCTTCCTCTTATACTTTTCTCAGCCTAAAACCCTCTGTGTTAGCCTATTGAGGCTCTGCGCAGCCTCTCTGGCTCTTTGTGTCACTCCTGCAGCCTCTGCGTGGATGACACAGGCCTTTCGGGCTTTGCGCAGTCTCTGCTGCCTCTGCGTGGCTCCCTCTGGCTCTACGTCTGCCTCTCTCTGCGCCTGTGTTGGTCTCTTAGCACTGTCCCTACCTCTCTACCTCGTACTCACTGCCCCTCGCTGCAACTGATCATTGATTCTATCTCTTAACAAACCCCGCTCTACAGAAAAGAATGACTGATCACTCTGGTGTATTCTCCAAGTGACTCTCAAGCCTCCTCTTACACTTTTCTCGTTGACAAATCAACGACCGAGATTAAATCCCTAATTGACGGCTAAGATTAGATCTGGCTTGATCCATGTCTTTTGGACCATTCTAACACAGTTTTATATTAATTCACATTAATATTTTTAATTTCCCTAAGTTTAGACTTAGGGACTCCATTAAAAATATTAATTATTTTAATATCTCCCAAACTGTTTAGAATCTGCCCAAACCCTTTCTAGGTATTGGAGATCTCATGTGCTCTAACCTCTCCACCAAATTTTGTGGCTAGAGCACATTCGATGCTACACCAAATCAACACTCCCTCTTAGCGAGGACTATGCTCTACCAATACCCCTTACTAAGTATCACCCTGATTATCTGGTATTGGTCCCTGTGCTGATGCTAAGCCTGCTACCCATCATCCTCTGCACTGTTGCATCCTGTACTGTCGCCCATAGCTCTGCCACTGCCATTGTTGCATTTGTACGACAGTTCCCTCTGCATCTGTATTGTTGCCCATGGACCCTGCCACTGCTACGTCTGCACTGCATCTCCTCTCATCATGATGCATCGTGCTACCCATAGCACTACCACTGCTAACTATTGCACTGCAACTTAGTTACTGAGAAGTAAGTAACTGATCTCCCAACTCTAACCTCTCTGTTAGGCTAGAGTACTCCCGATGCTAAAGCTCCCTCTACCACTGACAAGTGCTCCCTCTCTGAACTCTACGATGCTACAACAACTCCCTACATCTCGCACCATTGCACACCTCTCTGTGCCATCAGACAGACTACAGACTCGATGTCTCCCCACTTCCGCTCAAGTGGCGTGCTTGCACTCATGGCACAGTCATCATATGTCTCCACTTCCTTCTCTGCCCTTGCTGGCATTGCCTTGGTCTCGGAGGCCTCTCCCTTGTTCTTCTTCCTTGGACACTGGGTCGCATAATGACCCAGCTCCCCACAGTGGAAGCATTTGACCTTGGAGAGGTCCTTCTTCATCCGTTTCTCTTGCTTTCCCTCAGATGCTAGTGCAAAATCCTCCTCCTCTTGCTTGACTCTGATCCCTTTGTCGCTGCTTTCCATCTTGCTTAACCTTTTGATCTCTTCTTGGTGAAGGGCCACCCACATTTCCTCCCAATGTGGAAGGGTCGCTCTGCCCAGTATACTCTGGACAAATACCTCCTAGTCTTTTGACATTGTGTTCAGGGTTGTTCTCGCCATCAATTCCTAATCCGACATGGCCCCTAAGGAATTTAATTGATCCTGGATCTCATTCAGTCAACTGAGGAAGGTGTCAATCAGTTCTCCCTTCTTCATCTGGGATGACCGCAACTGATTTTCTAGTAACATCCTTCTTCGCACAAAAGTATGCTAGGACAATTTCTTTAGTGCCTTCCACATCTCATTTGTCATTTCCTTCTCGGCAATGTGTGGTACTACATGGTCCTTGACCCCGTCAAGGATTGATGCTCTTGGCCCTCACCATTGCCTCCTCGTACTTGTCGTTATCAGTTGGTTCAACTGGGATCGCTATCGTCCTTCAGGCGAAATGCTTGACACAACTTCTGTCAAGTACGGATAAGATTCTAGCCTTCCAGACTACGAAGTTTGAGGCTCTATCCAATCTGTCCTGGTCTCTTACTCCGTGTAGTGCCATGCTCCTCTTCTACTTCCCTCTTGGAAGTTCTCGATGTGACTCCCTCTGAGCCTTGATTTCCCTCCTGGAAACCCTTATGCCGATGTCGAGATGCCCCCTACTCTGATCGTCTGTGCAACTGCACCATTGATCCGGATTTCTCGACTAGAAACTCTCAGTAGCAACTCCCTCCCCCTTGGCCTTGCGTTGTTAGGTACTGTTTTGAATATAGTACCCCACCAGCTCCACTCTGCAACTTACCCATAGCCTCCTAAACCCCAGCAACCTGACGGTGAGAGCTCCTACGCTCTACGCAATCCCAACATCGACAAACTAGCTCCCTCAACCAACTGCGTCAGCCCTCCTGGCCGTTGTGTGGCTCTGCGTGACCCTGTCTTTGCCTCCTTTAGCCTCTACGTAGCCTCTTCTTGGCTCGAACTTGATGACACAAGCACTGCGTCACCCCTTCCTTGCTGCTTTGCTGCTAGGAACAGCTTTTGTCACTTGGGACATCTATTTTCTATTGTTGCTGCTTACTCTGCTGATGTCCTCAATTCTCCTGTGATCTGTAACCATCCTCTGATACCATGTTGAAGTTTCTAAGTCTAACAGTTAGAAACCCTCCATGCACTTTACTGATTTATTCCTGCCTACTTGTTATGTTAATTAACAAGTTATTTACCATGTAAATACTGAAAATAAATGCAGGTGCATGCTCAACACATTACAGATCATCCACTGAAGGAAACAGAAACAAGCACACAAATGACACCGTTATTTTTGGACTAATGTCCCCGGAAAAACCCAATGCAGGAAAACTGGTGCAGCTATCTGAGGGTTTTATTATTAAGCAGTTCTTTTCTAAGTACACTGGGTGCCAAACTGGCTAACCCAACAGAGATAACAAACTTGGTAGCAGTACCTCTCTTCGGAAACAGGTATTCGAAAAGCCTGCTCCACGAAATCCCTCTCCAGCACAATCTAAAGCTCAGCGTCAGCCCTGTTGACCTCTGCGTCAGCCTACTGAGGCTCTGCGTAGCCTTTCTGGCTCTCCGCATCACTCCTGCAACCTCTACGTGAATGACGCAAGCCCTTCTTGCTCTACGTAGTCTCTGTTTCCTCCGTGGCTCCCTCTATCCCTACCTCTCTGCCTCTCTCTGCTTCTGTGTTGGTCTCTCGGCACTGTCCTTGCCTCTCTGCCTCGTACTCACTGCCCCTTGCTGCAACTAATCACTCATTCTATCTCTCTTAGCAAACCCCTCTAGAGAATAGAATGACTAATCCCTCTGGTGTATTCTTCAAGTGACCCTCAAGCCTCCTCTTATACTTTTCTCGTTGACAAATCAATAGCTGAGATTCAGTCCCTAATCGACGGCTAAGATTAGATCTGGCTTGATCCATGTCTTTTGGACCATTCTAACACAGTTTTATATTAATTCACATTAATATTTTAATTTCTCCAAGTTTAGACTTAGTAACTCCATTAAAAATATTAATTATTTTAATATCTCCCAAACTGTTTAGAATCTACCCAAACCCTTTCTAGGTATTGGAGATCTCATGTGCCCTAACCTCTCCACCAAATTTCGTGGCTAGAGCACACACGATGCTACCCCAAATCAACAGTTTCATCTTCAAAAAAACTTCTTGTCACATCACCTTCCTGCAACATGATAAAGTCTCATCCCAAAGATGAAAGTGCGATGAGTAGAAGATCCTGATTTTGGCATCTTGGATGCATTAAGCCAGGTCCTATAGGTATGGGTGCCAAAAAGACCCTTCCTCATCTTGGATTGGGTAAATTGATACATTAGTAGTTGTCATCTACCAATGAAGGATCATACAGTTGTGTTGAAATAATCTCATGAGAAGCTTTTGATTGAGAAGGACCATAATCCATCTAAAGCAAGACTTCAAAGGTATCTAATAACTTTTCTTGACCGATGATTTTTTATGGAAGCAAGTAATGTCAAAGCTATAATATCTAATAATTTTATTACCTTAATAGCTACATGTAAGTTGCCTGATTATGATTGGATGATTTTTGGCTCACAGATTAAAGGATTAATAACAGGTTGTGGATAGCTAGATGCCATGTTTTGGGCAAGGTTACTTTCCCAATATTCAGAGGGAGCTATGATGCTTATTGATAATGTGTGGCATACATAAGAGGAAGTTGAATTCTAAAATCAATTTTATCTTCCTTTAGATCCTACTATGAGGATTCTGGTTGAACATTGACCTCTAGTAGCTCCTGGGGGCTTGGGGTACTAATTGAGCTATGAGCAACCATAGCGTGAGTGGTTCACCTTCCCCTATTGGTGCATTGTGTACAAGCTGAGTGATTAACCTTCCCCTGTGATACCCCATGATGGTTGACATGTGTAGGGTGAGTGGTTCACCTTCCCCTATGGCTGATGACATGTGTGTAGGGTGAATGATTCACTTTCCCTACAATGAGATATGCATAGGATGAATGGTTCACCTTCTCCTATGGCATATGAGCAGGATGAGGTGGTTCACCTGTGAAAATTCCTCAATCGAAATCCCTACTGCAGCAAACCGATGTTACTTCTCCTACTTGTTAATCCATACAAGTTATTTACTGTGTTCTATGGCAAATATCGAAGTAAATACTAATGTAGCCTTCACTTAATTAAAAATAATATGTCGAAAAAGAGACTAAACAAGAAAAGGCACAACACAAGCGACACAATTATTTTTGGACAAATGTTCCCGGAAAAACCCAATGTGGGAAAACCGGTGCAACAGATCTGAGGGTTTTTATTATTAAGCAGAAGT